>CAUYON010037077.1:0-10214 GCA_963573935.1 Arctocebus calabarensis | reverse complement strand
ATAGTGATCAAGAAAATGCCATGAAGGCTATCTGTAACAGTACGATGAAAACATTTCTGAATGTATATGAATCATGCCCTATGATTGCACCAATGTACAGAATTATGATTCAATAAAATTATAAAAAAAAAAAAAAAAGTTGAATCTTCACTGATGGCATTACTGTAGCTGGAAGTGGGGTGTCCTATGAACATGTTTTTTCTTCTATGTGTAGTAACTATTTTGAATCTGACTTTTCTCTTGTATATGATGGTCAGAAATGATAGAATATCACTTTCTCTCCACAGATAGAATTAAAAGTCTTGGGTGAGAGGCTAGCACAGTGCTCATGCCGGCATTCCTATAATCCTCAGAGGAATAAGCAGGTGGAGGGCTTGAGCTCAGGAGTTTGAGACCAGTCTGAGCAAGAGTGAAAAATTGTCACTACTGAAAAAAAAAAAAAAAAGGCATTGTAGTTAGCACCTGCTGTAATCCCAGCCACACAGGAGGCTGAGGCAAGGGGATAATTTGAGCCCAAGTTTGAGGTTGCTGGGAGCTATGATGATGCCACCACACTCTACCCTGGGTAACAGAGTGAGACTCTGTTTCTAAAAATAAATAAATAAATAAATAAATAAATAAATAAATGAAGTGAGGGCTTTAATATTAGAGCTACTTACAGGTTCCAAATGTGGCTAACAAATTAGCTTTCTTGGGTCTTCAATGAGAGATGGTATTCTGATTGAATATTAGGTTTGACTTTGTACGCATACATAAACACATGCACATAACATGGTTTAGGGTATAAATAGTCTTGAGAAGATGAATGGTGAAAGAAGAGATGAGTTAGAGGAACATAGAGAGATATGGGGTTTTGGCAAGAAATAAATGAACAAAACCCAAAAGAGAATTAGGGGGAGGTAATTTTGAAGTAAGGCCTGTACTGAGAAGGAAAAATTAGGATAGGGTATGATTGTAACTCATAATATTAAAAGACATGCTTGTTTATCTAGAATATAGAAATAAATATGTGAATAATGATAGGGAAAAAAATCCTGTAGTGTCAAACTTGGTTCAGATTTTTAATTTTGAGGAGTTCTGAGGAAATAGCATGTATAATTCCAAGTTTACAACCTGTTGTGAAATATCTAATAAGTTATTTACTTGGGGTATGTCTTGTTGAAGATAAATCTATTATTTAACTTACTTTTTATGTTTATGTTAATTCTGGATCATTAATGCTTGAGGGAATAGTGTTACCTGCAGTCATGGCTTATTCATGGTCTGGAACACCACCAAGCAGGCAGGAAAAGAGACATTTTAGGAAGTTTTCAGGAGGTAATAATTAGTAAGAGCTGCTTGACTTTTGGAAACCAGGACATAAATGTAGGATATTCATCTGCAGCAGGATTTTAATATGATATCAGCATTTTTCACACCCAACACCCTTTCCCCAATCAAGACTACTTTGACATTTGCTATGTCTTCTAAGATTTCCCTCTATGGTCGAGCCTACTCTAATATGCAGTAAATGTTCTGAAACATTTCCTGCTTAACATCTTTCAGTGATCCTCAAAGCTTTCCTCTGAACTGGTTGGCATAAAAGAACTTTCACAATCCAGCCATGAAGAGCTACCCACCTCTTTAAAATGCTGTGCTTTCTTTACACACTTTGACCATCTCCTTTTATCTGTAGTACTTTCTCTAAAGGCACTTCTTTTTCCTATCTTCCCCCCATCCCAATACTTGGTTACCTTTCAAGGAAAGCTTCCTTGACCTCTCCCTCTATCCTCAATTGGAAAAGATCAGCTCCTGTTTCATAGTATTGTCATGGCCTTCCTGAATGGATTGGACATAGGTTCTTTAAAGATAAGAACTCTATCTTATTCATCTTTACATTTCTACTACTTGACCTAGTAGCTGCAGGCCACCCCAAAAAACACTGCAGGCCACCCAATAAAACAGGTGAACTGCAGGCCACCCAATAAAACATGATAAAATAAATAAATTAAAGCCAGGGCAAGAACTATATTTTGAACTACAGGTAGGGATTTCTAGAGCCTACACTTGTTTTTAATTAGAAAAATCTTTAACAACCATGTTCTCTATCTCAGCTTCTGTTGGAAGAGTGGAAGGACTAACAGTTGAAGATTACACTTCCTTCTTCTTCCCATAAATGTCCTCTTCCAAAGCCTAAAATGCATTTCTCCAATGATTCATCCCAGTTCTTTTCTCCCAGTCTCATTTGCAAGCAGTAGTGATTTACTGCCTTTACGTGGAACTCCATGCTGACAAGTACCTGGCTGAAGACTATGTCTACAACATGTGGTCAGATTAGGTTTGACTTAGAAACTTTGAAAATAAGTGTTCTAGGGAGCTACTGAAACTGTTTATGCTGTTCATAAAGTTCATGTACAATTTAAAATAGTTGTCTATAAATCTCAAATACGTAATAATGTCTTTTTTAGTAGTTTTGTCAATTTGTGTACTTTAGTCTAGAACAACAGATATTAAATTAAAACAAAAAAGTTATGAATTAAAGTCACAATAAGAGAACATTCTATTATAAAGAGTAAATTATTCTGCCATATTTAATATTTTGGGCATGCTGATATCAGGGGCCAATATGTCCTTACAATTGCAGTTATCCTTTTATTATTTTTTTTATCCATTTGGTATTATCTCATATTTTGGAAATTCATTTTATTTAATATCCATGGTTTCTTACCCCACATTCTTCAGAATACATTTATAGTAGGCCAAACAGGTGCAAAACATGAAATAATGTAACAGTTTTAAAGAGATTGATTATTTATAAAAGTGATTCAGTGTAAAGGGAAGTATTTCTTAGAAGAAAAAAATAGATCAAGAAGTAAAATCAACAAAAGCTTCTTTTTTGCTGTCCAATTAAAGCAAAACTGCAATTTTCTCATATTCCAAACAGTCTGTATTAGTAAATCAAGATGTTTAGTCATGAAGTGATGAGACTGTGTTCTATTACATCCTGTTAAAATTATTAGTCACTGTCCCCTGACTCAATTGCATTCTTTGTTCCTTCTGACATACAAGGTCACCTACAAATGTCGGTGAAAAAGACTTGGTAATTTCAATCAATTGTTTTGTTGGTTTTGTAGGTACATCAATGACTTAGTTTTGGTTTTATAGCATATCATGAAAAGTACATACAAAATATAAAGTTGATATAATATAAATATAATTTTCTGAAGGAACTATAACTTCTAAGGTTTCTGTAACTCTTGTTCTAACCCCAGGTTCTGAGGATAAGTCTTAGGGAAACACATGTCTACTTCAGTTATTTTGTATTAACCCGTAGAAAGGAAGTCTAGAAATAAGATTGATGATTATAATTATAATTTATTACTAAAAAAAATGTGTTAGTGATCATGTTGCAAAATAATAGGATGACCACAGTGCTACAATTGTCAATTTCAAACTAAAATCAATTGTCTGTAAATTATACTCAAAGTAGTAAAATTAACACAGTGGCTCATTTTCTACTCAATAAATATTGATTCCATTTCTTTCTGTCTGAAGATGTATGTTTCTTTTTTACTTATAAACTCCTCACCTCAGATCTGTTTTTCTTCTACCCTAACCCAATTAATAAAAGAAGAATTAATGAAAGGTTTCCTTTTTCCCTAAAGATCTGTGACTGCAGAATGCTATTTTTTTTTTCTTGGACTATAGTATATGTCTTTGAAAATTATATCTGAGTGTGTGGATATAATTTTGGGTTATGCAAATACTTTTTACTGGTATAGTAGACTCTTAGAATGCTAACCTGAGATGGGTAAATATATTTTTTAGAGTTTCCCTTGTCTACTACTTTTAATGTAGTTGCAATATTAAGAGAATTGATAACTTATAAGTTCTACATATTTGAGGGTTAAGGAATGAGATATTTTAGACATGCATAGAGTTTATATATTACTGATTTTTAAAGAAAAAAAGATGTTTATATGCATAAACATGCTCAGAACAATATCAATTAATCTATTAAATGTGAGTTAATCAATTTTAATTAGTCTGAAAATGCTTTCATCTCTTAGAATTCCTGACACATGTATAACCAAGGATCTTATTGTCATTTCATTGTAAATGCTGGAAAACAGGAATTACAGTAGATTTCTAGTTCAAATATTTCCAGATTTTCTTAGTCTACTTAGGACACTATAACAAAATAGCAGTCAGTGGGTAGATTATAAACAGAAATTTATTTCTCATAATCCTGAAAGCTGGAAAGTCCAAAATCAAGGTGCAAGTCTAGATCCATTGTCTGTTGAGGGCCCACTTCCTGGTTCATAGATAGCCTTCTTCTCACCGTCTCACATGGTGGAAGTAATGAGTGAACTCTCTGGGGTCTCTTTTACAAGGGCACTAATCTCACTCATGAGAGTTTCACCCTCATGACCTATTATCTCCCAAAGGTACTAACCCCAGATACCACCACAATGGAGATGAGATTTCAACACATGCATTTCCAGGGGGGAGGGGACACAAACATTCCATTTATAGCACAGATAAACTCTGATTGTACTTTTATACACACATGTAAAATCCATGTATACTAGTCATATTTATGTAAATGGACAAGGAAAAGCAACTTGTTTCATCTCAAAAGAAAATTTACTAATTGGTGTTCAGTAATTTACCACATTATAAATCCATCAACAAATATATCTAATGACCTAAAATGATCATTGATATAGAGAATCCCTCATCTATCCATAATCTCAGAATTTCTTAAACCATTTAATTCCTAAAAGTGCCCTTTTTCCTAATGGTCTAGTGATGTTTACGCCTGGCTTTTGCATTAGCAGCTTTTTATAATAGTATTCTTGAGCATGACATTTAACTTAATATCAGAAAAAGAAAAGGAAAAAAGGTATTTGATTTGTATTTTTAAAGAATCTACAATAGCATTTTTTATTCTTGCTGATTCATTCATTCTGTGACTTCAGGAGTCACATATACAATAGCATTCTTTTTCTAAAAGATGAATGCCAATGGAGTTTGGTGGGCAAAGTGGAAAATCAAATGAGATTTTTTCCTGTGAAAAAGTAGCAATTGTTTTTTATCCTATGGAAGCTATGACTTCAGTGCTTTAGGCAATGGCAAAGTCTACCTTCCCCTCGGAAGGTCATAAAATGCATGCTACTGTTAGAAACAATTTTTTGTATATGAATAGGTTTTTAAAAATTGCTTTAGCTTGACATTCTCTTGTTCAGTATCAGTTGTCTTTGTTGGTTAGTTCTGCATTGTGAGGGTGGAAATAACCATTTTGATCAAATTGTCAGAATGTTATTCTTTCCTTCTTATATCTGACTAAGCTTCCTGACTCTATGCCTAGCTGTATTTCCTAAAGCAGAACCAATTTTACTATCTTAGAAATTAAGTCGAACCTCTTAGAGCTATTATGAGTTAAAGCAACAGAACTTGAACTTTTCCCCCAAAGAATTAATTTTCAGTCTTTTTTGGTGCTATTAAAGCACTCTTGTGAAATGTGACAAATATTCATGAAGCATTTCTGCTTATTGAGAGATAGCATGTCTACTAATTGGAGAGATTGTTAAGAAACGAAAGTCTCGGATAAATGGTCAATGCAACTTGTTTTAATGAAAACTCTGTATCTTATTAATACTGAAGCATCAGAGTATAATAGTCAATTGGACACTTCTTGATGCACTATGAGGAATTACTTGTCCTGCCTTAGCATTACTGCTTAAAGTAACAGTGTGACTCCCCAGAACTCTGTCTATTAACTCCTCTCCAGCATGGAGTCTCCCTTTCTGTTCATTGCTTCCCTCTCCTGCCTGTGTTGATGATTTATTTTACTTGACTGAGTTTTGCATTGGCTCCTGTTCTTAAATTAGAGTCTCTCTTCTTCTCCAGTGTTTGTCTATAGCAAACGTCACATCCTAAAGCCCAGCACCACAGCCAGGCACTCCACTTTTCTGTGTAGCTGGGTCCTGAACATCACGGGCAATCTTTCCCTAATATTCTGACCATTGAGACCTGAATCCTCTATCGTGGTACCTTTTCTATCTGAATGGAAACCTCGATGTGAAATATTGCTTGACTTGGGGCTAGAGCTGTGATAAGCAAAAGGAGATTCCCTGCCAAGATCTCCCTTCAAGGAAGGATGTGCTGCCCATCTGCAGGGAGTGTAGTTGGCAGCTGTCTCCAGCTACAGCCTCCCCCCAGGTCCACCTCAGCTGCACAGAGAGGCTGCATGTGTTCACCTTCTCACAGGTGTTGACTCTCAGAAATTATCTCTCACCTCCAACATCTCAGCATTTGCTACCATAGTTTTAGATCTGCAACCAGCTTGTATGTCCTTCATAATAACCATTCTCTGCAGTGTCCTTCTCACCTCCAGTGAATCACATGCTCACTATTAAGCCTCTTTTAGTCTGAATATCCAACAACTTCTGTCCCTAAGGCTTTTACTGTTGAGTTAGAAAGATAAGCCAAACAGGCAGTGCCTGTGGCTCAAAGGAGAAGGGCGCCAGCCCCAATATGCCGGAGGTGGTAGGTTCAAACCCAACCCCAGCCAAAAACTGCAAAAAAAAGAAAGATAAGTCAAACATACCATAGGCCTGTGGAAGTTCAAACCCAGTGAATCCTTCTCACTGAAAGAGTTAAGCCGGTGGTGAGTATGAATGAACATTGTGCCAAAGTGATGGCAACACAGGGGCTGGATTCAGGAGACCTAGAAATAGGCACTCCCAGTTTGATAGGAGACTCCAAAAGCCGGATAGGATTTGGTTCAGCCAGAGGCTTGGTGAAGGCTAACCTTGGACAAGGATGGAGCATGGCATACAAAGAGGAACCAGCGTCACAGATGTCTCAGGGTCGTGTGTGATGCAGTAATGAGGATACGGGTAACTTCTGAACAGCACAGGTTTAAATGACAAGGGTCTATTTATATGTGGATTTAAAAAATATATAATGGAGTTTTTTTGAGATTTGTGAAAATTAAAAAAAACTTATAAATAGAACACATAGCCCAGAAATATGGAAAAACTTATGAAAAAGTCATGTTTGTCATTAATGCAAAAACTATATGTAGACACTATTTTATCATTTACTACCATCTAATATACCCAAATCTATTATACAAAGTTCAAATTTATTCAGATTTACACACAAACACAGAACACACAAGATGCCATTCCCTTGAAGAGATACGTACGAAATGTAAAGATGCAGTATGAATATAACTGCGTAAAATTAACCACAGCATATGCTGTACTAATGGGAGAATTTTGTAGCCATCTTTTGCTGTCGTGATGAGCTCAAGTGTTATGAGTGTGCATTTAAAATAATGCTGATGCTAACCATCTCCGTGTGAACAGGTCATCTCTCCAGTAAAAGATGTATGGCAGTAAAAAGTGAAGTTTCATGGTTTTTTTCATATTTTTCATCATTTTTAGTGCAATACTGTAAACCTTGAATAGCATCATGGGACCCAAATGAAGTATTGCTAGGAATGCTCCTAAGACGCAGAGAAAAATCAGAACATTACAAGAAATAGTTGAATTGCTTGGCACGTACCGTAGCCTGAGGTGTGCGGCTGTAGTTTCCAGCCATTTCAAGATAAATGAACCTGGTGAAAGGACCATTTACAGAAATACAAATTTGTAAAGCTGTCACTGCAGTTCTACCAGCCGATATGAAAACCTTGCCCTCTATGCAAAAAATCCTTTTTGTCTCATACTGAAAATGCAGCTCAGCTAGGTGCAGCTTCTCTGGATGTAGGAAAGGCATACTTAGAGACTCTAATGATTTGAGAAAAAGTGGAGTCCTTATATGACAAAGCAAAAGTAAGGTGAGGCATCTAAGATCGGAGAATTTATGCCAACAAAGGATAGTTTGATAATTTTAGGAAGAGTTTTGGCTTCTGTTGACCAAGAGATAGCAGAAGAGTTTCCAGACACTGTTAAGAAAACCATTAAGGAGAAAGGATATCTATCTGAATGGTTTTTTAAGGCACCTAAAAGTGCTATATTCTGAAAAAAAAAAAAAGCCATACAGAACATGTATTATTAGTAAAGAAGAGAAATGAGTATAGGATATGAGGTATGAAGGCGTAGGCTAATTCTATTCTTTGTGCAAATGCAGTCAGGCTTATGATCAGGATTGGCTATATCTATAAAGCTGCTAAACTCAGAGCCTTGAACAGTAAAGATAATCAGCAGCTAAACATTCCTCAGGTGTGATGTCGATTAGTTCTTAAATTGCTCCAAGATCTGTATCTTGAAACACTGCACCTCCACCTACCGTTTTTGCCATATTTACAACCTCTGCCATTTCTCAGATTGTACAAGAAGGCCTGCACAGTGAAAATGCCTTTTTCTGGATTGGTTCCATCCATGCTTTGTCTCTGAAGTTAGGAAGTACCTCACCATTGAGGGGAGCAAACAATGCCCCTGGCCCCTCAAAACTCCATGAATTCAACACTAAAAGCATCAAAGTGGTTTACTTGCCCACCCCCCACAACTGACTGTAAGTTAGCTTCTAGATCAGGGCTCATGAGCTCATTACACATGGTACTCTATAAACAGGATTTTCAGTGCTGTGGAAGAGACTACTGATAGAGAACATCACAAAAGTCACTATTAAAGATTGATAGTTTTTATAGAAAAAGTTGTGAAAGCCATAAAACCTCAAATAATAAATTCCTACTAGAGAAAACAGTATTCAGATGTTGTGCATGACTTCATGGGATTTAGAGCAGAGCCAATCATGGAACTCATGAAAGAGATTGCAGATACGGCTAAAATGGTGGGGGTTGAAAAGTTTCAAGATATGGATCTTGGAGAAATCCAAGAGCTAATAGAAAAAGCGGTGTTGGAAAACAAATTAGCATTAGACAATCTGGCTGAAGGGTTACAATTACTCAAGACTGTTTTAAACTTCCACAGCATGGACCCTTCTGTGATATAGGCACTGAAAGTTAAATGAACAGTGAAAGATGAATTTGTATTGTCGATAAACATTTCTACAGAAATGAAAAAGCAAGAAAGTCAGGCAGAAATTATGATGCATTTCCATAAAGTTATGCCAAGCCTCCTCACCTGCCTCCCCCACCCCCGGCCTCCTCTCATGCTTCCTCCCCTCCCTTCCCCTGACCTCCTGTCCTGCCTCTACCACCTCTTTTGTTTTTGCCATTTTCTTCTTCCTCATCTTTAGCAAGAAGACAAGGATGAGACCTTTATGATGATCCAGCTCTACTTATAATAATAATAATAAATAATAAATGCATTTTCTCTTTTCTTCCTTATGATTTCCTTAATAATGTTTTCTTTCCTCTAGTTAACTAGAGGGGAGAATATAGCATCAAATACATATTACATATAAAACGTGTTATTTGACTATACCTGTAAGGATTCTGATCAACAGTAGAATATTAATAGTTAAGTTCTGGTGGAATCAAAATTGATACATGAATTTATGACTAAGCAGGAGACGGGCTCTGCATTACTTGAACTATGTCCAGGTCTCTGAGTCCTTAAAATACTGTGACTGGGGAGGGCGGAGCAAGATGGCGGACGAGTAACAGCTTCCTTGCGGAAGGGCACAGTGAGACTGGGTAGAGAGAACTTCAGGCATCTCTGCCAGGCAGGATCTGCCCAGAAACTTCCCTTTGGGGACACAGGGAGACAGCGCGAGGCTTCTGGACACCCTGAGGAAGGCTAAAGCGGCAGAGATTGGGCAAGCTGTTGCGTCTGTTCCTTCGGTCTGATCCTGTCGGCGACTGTGGGTGGGGCAGCAGTGGGACTGCAGGCTGGAAGAGCCTTGCCTGTAAGCCGTTTGGGTCTCTTTCGGACTTGGCACTTGGTTGAACTGCCTTGGGAGAACCTGGGCAGGAGTGTGGGGTTTTTTGAGTGTTGCCTGGGGCCCCAGACTGGGCCACCAAGCCAAACGGAGCTGCCAGGGTTTGGTGGGGGCTGTGTGAAGCCATTGTGGGAGAACTGCCCTGGCAAGCTCCACCCTCAGGGTCGCAAAACAGGCATTGGGCGGGAGGGAGTAATCTAGTGACTGATCAGCCTAAAGGCGGGGACGGAGACGCCTTGCAGCCTTAGCCCTCAGGGGAATAGGGTGAGACTGGTTTTGGCACACTGGGTAAGTGGATAGCCACTCAAGGAGTGATCCCAGCCATAGCACTTTCCTGGGGAAGCCTCGGCTTAGCCCAAGTTAGCAATTTAAAG
>CAUYON010037071.1:0-11240 GCA_963573935.1 Arctocebus calabarensis | reverse complement strand
TAGAAGGGTACTGGTGAAACTTATTAAATGTAGAATATCAGTGTCTTCATATAGTGATTAAGAAAATGCCATGAAGGCTATGTTTAACAGTTCAATGAAAATATTTCAGATTGTATATGAAGTCAGCACATTGTGCCCCATGATTGCACTAATGTACACATTTATGATGTAATGAAATTATAAAAAAAAAAAAAAAAAAAGAACAGTGTATTTGCAAAACTCCAGCAGCTGATGATTGAATGCCACTCTGGAATACATCTGTCACCAAAATCAACAGACATATAGGCCCCTATCTTAGGGGCCACCTTTCACAAGAGACTGAAATGTTTGAATATCCATATATGTGGTTAAATCTCCACTTTATATTTTACAATAAGTTCTTAAACTCATGAAAATCATCCTGTGCTAAACTATAGAAAGATGAAGTCACCAGAGTCTTTCTTTCCAAATGTTTATCCTTCAAAATGGAGCAGAAAACAGTTCTATTCCAGGCATTTGTACTGTTCTTCTTTGCAGCATTTGTCAAACATATTCTTTCTTTCTAATTCTGATAATATATGGGAAAAAAGTGATCAAGGACATTTAGATGTAGCTAAATTTCAAGGCATTTATTTAGACCACAGGTTTTATTTTTAGTGAGGTTTCATGCAGACACCACTTATTAAAGAAAAGCTCACTGCAGTAATACCTAATGACGGTTTATGTGGACTATCACCCAGAGACAGCTTTAACTGAAACTGTGTGCTCAATTCACATTTTAAGCCTTTAGTAAATACTCTGAATTTAAAGATTCTGAAGACAGTATGTTCTTGCCTCCCAGGAGCTTTCAACCTTCCAACTCACTTGTGCTGACCGTGAACAAGTCATATTTTACATCAGTTTTTGTGCTATAAAATGGAAGATGTGCACATAAAAACAAGTTGTGCCGATCCCAATCTCTGCATCTATAAAATGCACTTTAAGTGTTAGGGTGGTTCTAAGGGATGAATAACTTAATTATCGATGGAATTGTACAATTTGTATAATGTCTGTATATAATGTTCTTAGATGATAAATGAAATAATTCACAATTCGATTCCTTGCTTTCTTAGTGCAAAGCAGGGTTGATTATGGTAAATGCCTAAGAAGAGCTCATTAAGCACCTTGAAAAAAATCAGCCTCAAGCTATCTAATGAGTGCAGATTCAAAGGTCCTTACGTAGCTTTTAAACCTAAGTTTCCATTTTAATTATTCGTATTAGGACTTGGGTAATTAGAATGCTTATAAGAGCTTATTTCAGCTGCTATAACTCTGCTTTCTATTTTTCCTTGTGCAGTAGTTGGTAAAACCTGACATATGTTTGGAAGGTTTCATTCATGATGAAACTAATTATTTATTTATTCCACAGCTGTTTTTTGGTTTAACAGATATCACCAATGACATCATAAACTCTGCTGTCTAAATCTTTTTCACTGCAGTAGTCAACATTATTTAAAATGTGAGCCAGCCTCTGGAATGAATTTACTATACAAGTCCAATTCTCTTTTCCTTTAAAAGAAGAATAGGAATATTCTACCCTTCAGAATTTGGAAGTCATATTTTCTGAAGAACCTATATTCCAATAGAATATTTATGTTTAACTTTTTAGAACAAGAAGTGTTTTATTTATTTTATGGCACGTTTCTTTTAGAATGCACGGATTTGGTCCAGGGGTCCATGAATCTTTATAAGAAATATGAGAAAGATGGCCAGGCATGGCGGTTCATGCCTATAATCCTAGCACTTTGGGAGGTCAAGGTGAGAGATTGCCTGAGGTCAGGAGTTCGAGGCTATAGTGAGCTATGATGATGCCTCTGTGCTCCAGCCTGACTGAGTGGGAATCTGTAGGCAAGTAGGTGAAACTGTGGCATCCAAGGAACTGACACTCATGCCAAGCAGAGCATGCCTGTTGCAGCATGTTGGTCATCAAGGCAGCAGGAGCAAGAGTTCAGTTCAGGCCCTCAGTGTTTTGAATAATGTCCACACACTGGGAAGGCAGTTGAGTTAAGGAGGCTGCCTGTTTAAATGCCTGTCTCCTCCAAAAACACCTTCACAGATACACTCAGAAATACTGTTTAATTTGGCATCCCTCCGCAGCTGATGCAAAACATTAACTATGGCAGGGACTCTGTTACATTATGAGGCAGAGCCCACTCCCCACAAGGCTAAAAGTGCCAGATGCTTCCCTTCCCAAACATCCCTGTACTGTATGCCTGGGCCCATGACCCAGGCTCTGCCCCAGTAACCACATGATCCAGTTGGCAGCGCCCCTGCTGGAGCGGCAGTGGGGCCAGCTCCAGTCTGGGCCTAGTGGTGGCAGTAGAAGTATACTTATGGGGCCAGTTCTGTGTCAGCATTGGTAGAGTACCTTGGCATCACAGCTCACAGCAACCTCTAACTCCTGGGTTCAAGCAATCCTGCCTCAGCCTCCCGAGTAGCTGGGACTACAGGTGCCCACCACAAGGTCCAGCTAGTTTTTTCTATAGTAGAGATGGGGTCTCACTCTTGCTCAGGCTGGTCTTGACCTCCGGAGCTCAGCAGTCCACCTATCTCAGTCTCCCAGAGTGCTAGGATTACAGGCGTGAGCCACTGCACCCAGCCTAAAGTAATTATCTTTAAAATGATTATACCTAGCAGTATACTGGTTGCTGTAGACTAGAAAATTCAAAAAGACTGTAAGAGAATTAAGTCAGTCTTGGAAATGATTTGGGTTCAATACCAAATTCCTTTTCATTGTTTCATAGTCTCCCAAAGCTATCAAAGAGTAAGATTGGCCTTAAAGTCTTATGAACATATTCAGGGCTAATCATCATATCCTATAAAAAAGAAAAATGGCCAGGATACTTAAAGTGATTCTCAATTTTGTGGATAGCATCTTTTTGGGGGGTGGGTGGGTAACTTTTTATTTGGAAAATGTTATATATATATATATGTGAGTGTGTGTGTGTTATTATGTGTCTCTAAAAGACAATGACCTTTTAAAAATATGTAACCAGGCTCGGTGCCCATAGCATAGTGATTACGGTGCCAGCCACTTGCACCAAGGCTGGCGGGTTCAAGCCCAGCCGGGGCCAACTAAGCAGCAATGCAACAACAACAGCAAAAAAATAGCCAGGCATTGTGGCAGATGCCTGTAGCCCCAGCTACTCGGGAGGCTGAGGCAAGAGAATCGCTTAAGCTCAAGAGTTTGAGGTTGCTGTGAGCTGTGATGCCACAGCACTCTACCAAGGGTGACATAGTGAGAGTCTGTCTCAAAAAAACAACAAAAATGTAATCAATATTATATTTTTATTATATCCCTGGGTAAGATATAATTTATGGCACTTTTTAGTAAATAAAATTTTAATTTATTTTAATTAGGTTTTAAGTTGCTTTTGTCTTTGGAGATTTTTTTTTTTTATTTCAAGTTAATATGAGGGTATAAACAACTAGGTTACAATATTTGCGTTTGTCAGGTAGAGTCCCTCTTGTAGTCCCCCCTTTTGTCCTACACCCAAAAAGGTATGCCATAGACCCTTACAAAAGGAAGCTTTAGGTTTATTTCATTGTCTACTGATTTCTTTTTATGAAATTTGTATATCATTGACTGATCATATCACAGTTCTGCAATAGTATGTACCTTGATTTTTCATTCTGTGGGCTTATTTTGAATGTTCTCTAGCTGAGGATTTGTGACAAGAATATTCTTACTATGTCCAGTGCAATCTTCAGGAAAGTCACATACATACCCCTATTAGTTTTGGTCCCAAACAGATGATTCACAATTACTATATCAAGTGACTTGGACATTCCTTCTGCTCAGGGGTCCTCAAACAATGGCCAGCGGGCCACATGCTTTGGTGTGAATTGTATTTGTTCCTGTTTTGCTTTTTACTTCAAAATGAGATATGTGCAGTGTGCATAGGATTTTGTTCATAGTTTTTTTAAAACTATAGTCCAGCCCGCGAATGGTCTGAGGGACAGTGAATTGGCCCCCTGTTTAAAAAGTTTGAGGACACCTATTATAAGCTAATAAGCACACGTCACCTTGCACTGAAACTCCCCTAACAAATTGATAAAGAGAAGCAAGGCAAGAAGTCGAGTGAGGGTCCCAAAACCCTGTGAAGGAGCAGCCTTAACTAAAATAATAATAACAATCAGCCACTGTTCCCTCTTTTGTTCGATGAATACTTAGTCTCTCTCTACTTGTTTGCTTCTCTATAATTGCTACTTGAAAGGGCACAGCTGGTAGTCATAAAGATGCTTAACTTTTCCCCATAGATAACCCCTGTTTGGAGCCTAGGGGTAATTTCTGAGATATCTTCCGGGTCCTGCATGGGCTGGAGTGACTGACCCATCCAAGCCGCAGCCCACACCAAAGGACAGATGGTTCTTCTCCAAGCTAGACAGTTAGCGGGCTCTGATTGCCTAATCCTCTGCCACCAATCCGTCTTTACAAATCCTGTCTCCCCAGTTCTCTGGGAGATGGATTTGAGAAATTCCTCCCATCTCCCTGATTAGCACTATGTGGAATGATCTCTTGCTCTGCTGTCAAACCTGCTGTCTCTGGGTGTTGGCATCCTGGTGGGCAGCAGGCAGATGACCTGTCAAAAGCCTCCAACAAAACCACGTCAACATTTGTTAATTCAGACTCTTCCACATTCCTAGTAAGTATTTTCCATGCATCTTCCTCTGTGTGAAATCCAACACACATATGCAAAATGTAGTCTGCTCTGAAGTAGCTTGGGCTGTTGCGAATGTATTCACTTGCTGCAGGCAACTCTCTAATTTCTTAAGCCTTAGTTTCTTCATGTATTTTTATTTTATTATTATTATTTTTTTTTTTGTAGAGACAGAGTCTTACTTTATCGCCCTCCATAGAGTAGAGCCCAGTGGCATCACAACTCACAGCAACCTCCAACTCCTGGGTTTAGGCAATTCTCTTGCCTCAGCCTCCCGAGTAGCTGGGACTACAGGTGCCCACCACAACGCCCGGCTATTTTTCTGTTTTTGTAGTTTGGCCAAGGCCAGGTTTGAACCTGCCGCCTTTGGTATATGGGGCCAGTACCCTATTCGCTGAGCCACAGGCGCCGCCCATGTATTTTTATTTTTATGTGAGATGTGGTCTCACTCTGTCGCCAGGCTGGAGAGCAGTGGCTCTTCACAGGCGTGATTATCGTCACACACTACAACCTCCAGCGCGTGGGGTCCGTAATCCCCTGCCTCAGCCTTCTGAAACTACAGACGTGCACTTCGGCCTGGGGCCATGAACTCAGGAGGCAGCTGGTGCCTCTGCCTGGGCTGAAAACACTGCCCCATGGCATCATTTTAAAATTTGTTTTGTTTGTATCAAAGTAAAAACACGTGGTTTAAAAAATCATACATAGTACCACAAGACTTATAACGGGAAAACTGCAGTCCTCATGCCCTAAGATAGCTCTATTTCAGATTTCTGTTTTCCATGTTTCTTCTGGTGTGTTCCACTTTAATTCCAGATAACTGTTTATACTTCTGTTGCTCAATATATTGAAAGTATCAAATCTACTGATTTTCTTCTAAAGAAATGAAGATTCCAATATTCATATTAGATTCTTACATACAAAATTTCTCCTGCCTCAGTTCTCCCAATATCACTGTTTTTGTTTAAATAAGCAGTGTTTATTTTGACAATGTAAATTTTATTTGCAACTTATTATATCTTTTTTATTTGTACAACCTTTTTGTTTCCTTGAGAATTAGTAACTGAACTGTTTTTATTTGCTTATTTTCTATTACGCATATCACGGATTACACCAGCCAATGAAACCAGGAATATTTCCTCCACACAATTTTATATGTCAAATAATCTGTCAATTCCAATTTTTTCATGGAGATAGTCCTTTCTTCAGTCCTTTGGAATGCTGAACTGGTTGGATTATGGTTAAGAGACTTCCACTCACCATTATCCTAAGGAATCCTCCCATCTTTCTCCTGTGTGGGATTTTTCTGATTCCTGGGTCCAATGTCTTTCTCATTCTTCACTTTGATTTTGATGCTTCCTTCCTGGGCTTCCAGAAAGGGCATGCTTGGCAGATACCGTGGAAGACTTGTATGTCTGAAATTGTCTTTATTCTTCCCCCACATTTAATATTTTAGCTAAGCATAGAAATCTAAATAAGAAAGAATTTTTCATTGTTTGTTTCCATGTTTCTCTTGACAAATTGAATGCCTCTGATTCTTGGCCTTTTCTGTGTGACCTGGTTGTTACTGTTCCCCTCTGGAAAATTTAGTTTGTAAAATCTCACCATGATGTGCCTTGGTGAGGATCTTTTGTTATTCAAAGAGCTGAGTATCTTGTGGCTCCTTTTGACCTTGAAACTCACCGGTGTTCTTTAGTTCTTGGAGCTTTCTTGTGTTATTTCTTTGATAATTTCTTCACTGACATTTTCACTTTTCTTTTTCTTGTGGATGTTAAACCTTTTCCTCATGATTTTTCATCTTTTTGACAATTTCTTCTGTCAGATTCCCTCAAATCTGGAAGATGTCTTCAACTTTGTCTTTCATTTCTAACATCCTTAAAATTTTCAAGAACATTTCCTTATTCTTTTAATGGGTCCTGTTTCCTGTTTCATCTATGTAATATTTTTCTTGCATTTGTGAAAATTAATAATGGTGTTTTGGTAGTTTTCTCCTATTTTCATTATCTCTGTTTCTTCCAAATTCCCCCCTTTTTCCTCTTTTGTTGCTTTGAGGTCTCTATAATTCATGTTAGAAATTTCTCTTTATTTTCTGATAATCCTTGATTATCTGTTCATATTTAAAATTGAGGCCCTAAAATCCTCTCTGTGACCAAGTAGTACTTGTTGACCACTTGCTTCATCACAGCACTGGGGGCTAATGCTTCTGCCCCAATCCGTCTTCACTGGGGGAAAGCTACATGTGTTGGTAGTTGCTTAGTTTCCTAAGACATAAATCCTCTCTTGTCCTACCAGAGGAGTAGTATGCTGATTGCTTCTCTTTGGGGAGTTGAGTGGGAGAAGAAGGCTAGCAGGGAACTCATATTTACGACATAGACTTGTATACAACCTTTTAGTATTCAACATAGCAACTCAATTTCATTTTCTTGCATTGCCAAGTTCACAGCCTCTCTGGTTCAACCTCTTTATGTACATGAGTATCTCACCTCCTTTGACAGACTGGAGAGGGGTTATATAGCCCAACCAGGTCTCTTGCTCACTGCCCTGTGAAAGCCAATATACCCAGCAGGGGTTGCAGTGGAGAAAAAACTTTATTTTGTAAAATGTCAGGCAAGAATGCCAGGAGTAATTTCTCAAATCAGATTCCTTGATATCTTCAGGGCTAAAGATAGGGTGGTTTTTAAGTGTGGTTTTGTTTGTATAATTTTTTTCTGCAGTAGGTCCTTGGTCTTGGAGATTGGAAGAATGAATGAACTTACAGACCACAGAGATCAGTGGTAAGATAGGACTTATTAGATAGAAAGGAATACAGAAGGAATAATCACCAGAGCTTCTGACAGAGGGAATCTCTGCACCGGTCTTTTGTCCATGGGTATTAGGTCTTGAGAATTACATTTGTCCAGGAGTTGATAGATGGAAGACACCTTTTCAATGTTGATGAGTGTATTAACAAATGAATGCAGTCCCTCCAGCTCTGGGCAAAAAATGGCAGGGTATCTACTTCAGAAGAGGTCCAGCTTACACAAAATTACCAAGGCCTAAAAAATGGGGTCCAGCCCTGAATGGGGAAAACTCTGTATCAGTTTGACAAGCAAAGAGCCGGGGAATTGGGTCTGCTGATTGGCCAGGGATGAACTTATAGGATTAGGTCATAGATATTATCTTCTCAGTTGGGAGATTTCCTGGGTAGAGGGTTTCAATGTTGTTGGATTCTTTTCCACCTCTATCTACTTTTAAGCTTTGTTGTTGTTGTTGTTAAAAATGAAGACATAAACACACATTAGCCTAGGTCTACACAGGGTCAGGATCATAACTGTCACTACTTTCCACCTCTACATCTTGTCCCACTGGAAGGCTTTCAGGGGCAATAATAGGCATAGACTGTCGTCTCCTATGATGACAATGCCTTCTTCTGGAAGACCTCCTGATGGACTTGCCAGAGGTCCTTTATAGTTTTTGTTTTTATAAGTAGAAGTATATTCTAAAATAACAAGAAAAAGTATAGAATAGTAATACACAAACTAGTAACACAGGCATTCATTATCTTTATACAACTAGTAGCACAGTAAGTTAGTAGGCAACCCTACATGCAGAATATGAGAAATACCTCAAAGACCAGTCTTAGGGTTTATAGCAGCAGCAATGTTTTCTATAGAACCACAAGTCTAGAATTTACAATGACAGTATTATCTATAAAAATAAGGAGGGGGGGGAGGCCCAACCTTATTATTAAGCAGTAACCAGTTACAACAGCAAGGAAGTTAGGGAGCAATGGCTAGTTCAAAGGCCATGTATACACTTTTATAAAAATCAGACTTTGATTACTATTTATTCCTCCTATCTCTACATTATTTTAACATGGATAGTTTCATTATGCCTAATTTCAAAGGATAGAGAAGGAGACCTATGCCCTAACTAATCCTATGAAAATTTTCAACTAAGCCTATTTTGGCATCATCCTGCACTCCCATTTTTACAGGAACTGGGCACCTCTACTTCCTGAACATGGCTGAGATTCTGTGCTCTAAATTATATTGCCTCTGAGTCACATCCCCCACTACAGGCTTAGTCAATGAGGCTAAGTCAGTTACCCCTTATGCATCCCTTTCAGCTTCCAGAATTCTGCTGACATCCCATGTGTACTTCTGTTGCCTTTAGTCTTGTGGATGTGTGCCTTTTTGATTTTTTTACTCTTATGTTGGTGGGATTTCTTGTGTTTTATTTGTCCCATGTAAGTGGAAATCCATGACACAAATTTTAAGATATTAATGGAAAAAGACCTAAATTGTGTAAAGTAATTTGAAGAGGTTTATTCTGAGCTGAATGTGTGAATGACCTGGAGCACATGGCCTTAAGAGGTCCTGAGAAAAATGTGCCCAGGTAGCTGGGTTACAGTTTGGTTTTATACATTCATGGAGAGAGGAATTACATGTAAGACCCTAAGTTAATACCTGGAGGGTATACATTGATTTGGCCCCCAAAAGTGGACATCTCAAAAGTGGCAGGTATATGTGTGTGTGTGCAGATTTCCAGTGGGTTTAAAGATTCTTTAATTTGTAATTGGTTAAAGAAATGAAGCTTTGGTCAGGTGCAGTGGCTCACACCTGTAATCCTAGCACTCTGGAAGGCCAAGGTGGGTATATTGCTTAAGCTCAGAAGTTCAACACCAGCTTGAGCAAGAGTAAGTCCCCATTTCTACTAAAAATAGAAAAGCTAGCTAGGCATGGTGGCACATGCCTATAGTTTCAGCTACTTTTGAGGGAAGAGGATCTCTTAAGCCTAAGAGTTTGAGGTTGTTGTGAGCTGTGACAACTCCAAAGCACTCTAGAGGTAAAAGAGTAAGACTCTGTCTCAAATAGCAACAACAGAAAGAGGGGTTGAGGCTTTGCCTTATATAGCCTTAAGCCTGTTAAAGAGTTAAAAAGGATATTTCCAAGAAGAGGGTGGGCATGATGAGGCCACTCAGCTTTAGGGTATTTCTGGTGTTCCCTTGGTCAAGAAGGGGCCCATTCAGTTATCTATGGGGCTTAAGATTCTGTTTTAGTTCACAATTAGCTCACTTAAAAAAGATTAAAGTCGGGTGATGCCTGTGGCTCAGTGAGTAGGGCACCGGCCCCATATACTGAGGGTGGTGGGTTCAAGCCTGCCCCCGGCCAAACTGCAACAAAAAAAATAGCCGGGCATTGTGGCAGGTGCCTGTGGTCCCAGCTGCTCGGGAGGCTAAGGCAAGAGAATTGCCTGGGCCCAGGAGCTGGAGGTTGCTGTGAACTGTGACGCCACAGCACTCTACCAAGGGTGACAAAGTGAGACTGTGCCTCTAAAAAAAAAAAAAAAAAAAGATTAAAGTCACAAAACAGTGTAAAGTACAACAGCAATAACAACTGTGAGGAAGCTTCAAAACCAGGAGAACATGGGACCACAGAAAAGAACCTTTCAAGAAACAGCTTTGCATGTGTGAAAGGCCAAATGATAGAGCAAAGGGAAGTAAGGACAGAGCATGTACTCACTTACTTACCCTCTGTGTAGGTAAGGAGTGCTAAGTATTCCTGAAATGCTGATGATCAGAGCTGACTTTGGGTTAAAAGGAAGCTGTCTGGAGCCGTGTGTGTGTGTGTGTGTGTACTAGGGAACTTGTGATGGGGGAAGAGAACCTGGGCTCACAGACCATTGGGTAAGGGATGGAGGCTCTCCAGTGAAGCTAAGCAGGACTTAAGTTGCTCTTACATAAACAACCAATAGTGTATTCTGGAATTGCTTAGCGTGGCTTACGCTGAATAAAAATGTTCAAGTCAGGGAATGATAATCCTATAGGGTGATTTGCTGCAGGCGGTTAGTAGTCTTGGTCACCAACTAATGAGTTCTCTGTAGAAACATTATAGCTTGGAATCTGGAAATAAGTAGGCTTCAGTGTAACTATATTTCATGGATTCTAAGGTGTTTTTCCCCCACATCATTGAAATTGAGGATGCATCACAGTTTAATTAAGAGCATTTTATAACCCCTTAAGGGGGCATGAAATAATGGCGCATTTTACCATTGATGGCACCAATGAAATATCATTGGAAAGAATAAAATAATATTCACTCAGCAAACATATATCAAACCATAGCTCTAAAGTACATTAAAAAAAATTTTGGGTTTGTTCTACTTAATGAGTTTTTGCAGAAGCACAGTCTAAATGGTCTACCTCTCATAAGTGAATGCTTTTACCTCAAGGGTTAGTAGTTACCTTAAGAGCAGGTGGCCTGCTTGCTTCCAAGCCCCTGGAAATACCTCAGTTTGCTTGCACTTGCCTGTCATATGTTCAAGGTAAATGCCTTCACTATGTTCTGCTTATATGAAAGCAAAAATTTTGCCTAAAGCATCAGGTTATATTGGTAAAACTGTATCCATTTTATTTTTGCGTGAACATAAATTTATCATTCCTTTATAGTGGTTTTATTTAGAAATTTGATTTGAAAACTAAAATGTATAATTGAGAACATAAAAAGAATCTAGGTTATTTTTGTGAGAAAATGGATTAATAGTTGTATTTTGAAATCTCCTTATTTTATTTATTTATTTATT
>CAUYON010037070.1:0-27094 GCA_963573935.1 Arctocebus calabarensis | reverse complement strand
TAGAGGGAGACAATTCTAGTGGGGAGAGAGAAGCTCTCTCCGTTTCTCTCCCAGTCTTTCCCCATCTCCTCCTTTAGGCCTTTAGTCTCAGGGTGTATATAGGTGTATGGGTTCCTTGGCCAGGAAACGAATGAATACAGTCCCTTCCGCCAGGGGCAAAGTGAGTGACTGTATCAATGAATGGATACAGTCCATTCATGGAATTGAGACCTAGGAAATTCACAAGAAATTGACCTAGGCATAGGAAATGGGGGTTCCACATTTAGTCCTAAGTGTGAAGTGAAGGAGACACCAAGGCACAGGTGTCTCCTCATTATTCTCATTACTTTAAAAGCATTTTCTAATCTCTACAACTTATTCTTTGAATTATGAGTTTTTTTAGTAGTACATTATATAATTTCAAAATATTGGGGGACTCTCTGTATCGCATTATTGGTTTTTATTTAATAACTGGGTAGTTGGAGAATACACTGTGTTTTATGTTAATTTTTACAAATATATTGGGGCTGGGAGCCAGGTGCCTGTCTCCACATGAAATGGAGCCCAAACTTTGCTGAGACAGATGACTAGAAGCATTTCATACCTACTTCACCCACTTAGAAAAACAAAAACAGTGTATAGACAATCACATTTGGAGTATATTATTCACAGAGAACATGACGCTTCAATAGAAAATTGACAAGAAACACCAAAAAGCAAATAAGAGAAGGAAAGTAGGTAACCTGATTGGCTGGGACTGGGCAGGAATAGGGAGTGACTCCTCAGTATGGCGAAAGGGTGAGTGACAGTCTTTCAGCAGTCCACTTTCCCACTGGGGAATCATATACTCCAGGACATGGGCAAGCACCCTGACCCTCCCAAACCCTAACTCTAACTTGGGGAGCAGCTGGGACACTGTGAAAAGGAACTGCTCCAGGGAGAAAACTTTCCTTGGGTTCCATGCCCTGTATGAAACCTAAGGAGATATAGCCAGGTAGCATTTTCAGCGCCAACATTTAAATGTGCACTCTCCTGGGAACCAGTGGCACCAGTCCAAGGAATTAGGGAAAATTGGGCTGTTGCCTATAGAACCAGGCACAAGTGGAAGGTGGGCTCCTATAGCCAGGACTGAGAAGGGAGTGTGGCAATTGTTGCAGCTGCTTGTGCTGGGAAGTAGGCACCATTCACAGGAATTGAGCATGATGCAAGTTGCCATGGTGGTCTAATCTTGAGTAGAGTGATGCCTCCTAAGTCTTAGAGCTGAGTTGTCATGGGTCCTCTGGGCTGGTTGTGACAGTTAGAACTAGGGAGTGAGCTTTTCTGAGTCTAGGGTATGAAAGGGATGAAAGTCACCCACCAGCTGACAAACGCTGTGACTGCTGTGGCTGACCCCACCCTTCTTGTGGCAGGACCTCCTCATGGCAGCTTCTTACCTAAACATTTGGCCGGGGGCCTGATGGTTTTTCTGTATCTGTCTGTCATGGATAGTGCATGTACTCACCATTGTGGGTATCTGAGCACTAGCTCACCCAGTTCAACTCCACCTGGTTTCATCCTCCAATCTGTCCTCCCCCAATAAACCTGGGACACCTGAACATTCCCCCTGGGGAACTGAGGTTGGGCCACCCTAGGTAGCTCTTATTTGTAGGTGCCACCTTGGTCAGGAGGCCAACTTGCACAGCTCATTGCAATCACTGCCAACAGTGCTTGGAACCTAGAAGACCATCTCACCACAACTATTGCAATTGCCAACTCCACACCAGTGGCCCAGGGACTTTACAGCCCACTCACCTACCTAGTCCACTGATACCAAGACCAGCATCTAAGAAAACCATCCAGAGGCCCCAGAATTGGTCCATGTGGGACCACCAACATTGGTGCTAGAGTATACAGTCCCTGGGCACAATGATAGACGTGCTTAGCCCAACATTGCTGCCACTAAAGTCTGAAGACAGGTTCATCTGGCATTTCCAGTCCCCACTAAAACTTTACCAAAGGTTCTACTACTAATAACTGCACACCAACACACTGAGGAAACCATAGATACAACTAATGCTTAGCCAAAGATGTCATACAAAAAAGTCACTACCATATGAACCCAGGAGCAAAGACAAAGGGTCCTACCCTCAAACCCCATAGACGCTTCTCTAAGAAAAAACCCTCTCCCTAGAACTACAGTAAATTCAAATATAGGAAGAATCAACTGTCACACCAGATATGCAGAAATTGATATAAACATAGGAAACTTGAAAAAGCAAGGAAATATGGTGCCCCCAAGGGAACACAATAATTCTTCAGCAATAGATCTTAATAACAACAAAATAATTCCCAAAATCTCAGGTAAAACATTGAAAATACTGATTTTAAAGAAGCTCAGAGAGATGCAAAAGAAATTTGAAAACCAATACAAAGAATTCAGAAAAAAATTCAGGTTATGAATGATAAATTCACCAAGGAGATATTTAGGAAACAAAACAAAATGGAAATTAGATTTAAAGAATTAATCAAAGGAAATATAAAGTACATTCAAAAATTTCAACAACAGGCTCAGCACCTGTAGCTCAAGCGGCTAGAGCGCCAGCCACATACACTGGAGCTGGCGAGTTCAAATCCAGCTCACGCCCGCCACACAACAATGACAATTACAACCAAAAAATAGTTGGGTGTTGTGGTGGACACCTATAGTCCCAGCTACTTGGGAGGCTGAGGCAAGAGAATCACTTAAACCCAAGAGTTTGAGGTTGCTGTGAGCTGTGAGGCCAGGGCACTCTACCCAGGGCAACAACTTGAGACTCTGTCTCCAAAAAAAAAAAGTTTCAACAATAGACAAAGCAAAAGAAGAATTTCAGAATTTGAAGACAGATCTTTCAAAATAATACAGACAAAAATGAATTAAAAAGAACAAAGCTTTCAAGACATTTGACACAACAAAAGCAAAATTTAGAAATTATCAGCATTCCCAAGGGTGAAGAGAGATCAAAGGTTTCAAAAACCCACATAACAAGATAATAAATGAAAATGTCCCAAGTCTAGCAAGAGATTTAGCCATCCAGATATGGGAGGCCCAGTGATCCCTAAAGACATCAATGTAAAAAGGACTTTGCCACAGCACATCACTATAATAGGCTGTTTAAAGTCAAAGGGAAACAATAAACTTTAATAACAGCAAGAAAGGAGCCTCTAACCACCTATAAAGAAAACTTCATCAGGCTAATAGCAGACTACTCAACAGGAAAAGAACGGGAAAATGTATTCAATGTGATGAAAGAAAAAAAACTGATACAGTCAAGAATTATATCCATCAAGATTAACTCTCATAAATAAAGGAGAAATAAAGTCTGCCTCAGATCGGCAAATGATGAAGAAATTCGTCACCAGCCCAGCCCTACAAGAAATGCTTAAAGAAGTCCTAATCTTGGGTGGCACCTGTGGCTCAGTGGGTAGGAGGCCGTCCCCATATACCAAGGGTGGCAGGTTGGAACCCGCCCCCTGGCCAAACTGCAACAAAAAATAGCTGGGCCTTGTGGCAGGCGCCTGTGCTCCCAGCTACTGGGGAGGCTGAGGCAAGAGAATCACCTAAGTCCAAGAGTTAGAGATTGCTGTGAGCTGTGTGACACCATGGCACTCTACCACGGGCTTTAATTTTCTACTTCATCAACAAAAAAAAAAAAAAAAAAAAAGAAAGAAAGAAAGAAAAAGAAGTCCTAATCTTGGAAGAAAAAGTCTGACATTTACTGTCATGAAAACCATAAAAGTATCAAACTCACTGGTAAAGCAATCACACAAAGCAGGAAGAGAAAGGAATCAAATGGCACCACTACCGAATTCCACCAAACCACAATAACAAACAGTAAAAGAAAAACAAAGAATTAATAAATAAATTTGTAAAACAACTAGAAACAATAAACAATAGGACAGGGAAAAAACTTACTCATCAACAATAGCCTTGAATATAAATGGATTAAACGCTCCACTTAAAAGACAGAGATTGGCTGAATGTATTGACTTATTCCAATCCAATTTTGGGGCCACCCACATATTCCCTAGCTTTTATTAATTTAGGGCAGGAAAGAGGTTCATGGATGACTTGTAATTATCCTACAATTTTAAAAGAGAAAAAAACATTAGTATGAACTCACCCAATTATTTTATTTTCTATTTTAGGTTACATAAAGTGGTCTTGTTTATTTTTGTCTATAATTTTTTTGAGTGTGATACTTCTTGAAGCAAATTCCAGGATGAAGTCCAACTGCCTCTTGCACATCTCACAGTAGAAAATGATTTTTCTCCTTCCTTTCTCATACCTTCTGCTACAAACCAGGTAATCTTTGATCTTTTTCATTTTGCATTATAAAATGCATCTTCCCATTCAGCCTTTCTCAGGGTCAAAAGATGATGGTCTTCCCCTATTTCTTGAATTTCTGTTCTTCACATTGCTCACCAGCTGAGTGATAAGATTTCTCCTGCAAGAAAGGTATGTGTGCACTTTTTCTAAGCTCTCCTTCTTATCTAATGAGTAAAGGATGTAGCTGTTCACAACTGCAACTTCCATAGCCAGAAGAATAATTTTTTCCCACCATTTGTAAGACCTCCTTGTAAATCTGTAACATCCACAGCTCTGTTCACTCTTCCCATAAACTTTATGTATTATAAAATAATTGTTGGTTTTCCAAACTAAACAGGCTGTTTCTTCCTATAACCAGTGATCAACTGTGTTTGGGGATCAAACAAGGTATTCAACATTGTCACTAAATTCTTGTCATGGAATGAGAGGCACATTGTTTTCATATCACGTTGATAGACACATAACTCATATTCCTGAAGTTTCTTCTTTTTCAGACCACTTGGAAAATCCTTTCCACTTAGAAAAACAGAATCCATAATTGTTCCTATTATATGTGTTTTCATTTTGTGCAATTATTGACAGCTGTGTACCTATCAGTCTACATGTGATATCCTGAACCCTGGTATGTGCTTTCAAAACTTGTGCCAAATGAATCACTATTTAAGGTATAAATGGCAAATTAGGACAAATAAGACTTTCTGTTGTTGTCTTGCCATAATAGGTAATGTGAGAAAACACATAACCATTTTCTGAATCACACAGGCAAAAAATTCATAGGCCCCACTTGTAGGCTTCTTCAGATTGTAGCACTTGAATTGACTCCTTCCTTTGAACTCTACTGTGCTCTCATCTATAGCCACATTTCCTCACAGTACATAAAGTTCTTTGAATTTATTGTCAATATACTCAGTAACATTCTTCACTTTGCTCCCTTGAGGACACACAGTCGTTTGAGCTTCAACAGGAGGAACTAAATGCAGCATCTAAAATATTTGGGAAAAATGGAGACAAGAGAAAACATTCTTGAAGAATTGGGTTCAGTCTAACTCATCTTTGGTGACATAGTAAACTAATTGTGTCTTCAAATTCAGAGCCATTTCCAGTATTATACCAAAGAAATTCTTGTAACAAAACATCCTTCCATGAGTGTCACTTTGAGTATTTTGTTAGCAAAGTTACCTTCTGTATTTTTCCTGGGATTGCCTAGATTCATAAAATTAATATTACTAAACCTACAAAGCAACATATAAAGCAATATAATAATAGTGGGGGATTTTGACAACCCACTCATAGCATTAGAATATCATTTACACAGAAAATCAACCAAAAAAAAAGTAGACTTCACCTAGACTTTAGACCAAATGGACCTACCAGGCATTTATGGGGAATTCTATCAAACTACTGAAGAATATACATTCTTCTCATTAGCACATGGAATATTCTTGAAGATAGACCATATGTTATGCAAAAAAATAAGTCAAAAAAATTTTTAAATTGGAAATTATATCAAGTCTCAGACAACAGTGGAATAAAACTAGAAATCAATAACAAGAGAAACTTTGGTAACTCTATAAATACACAGACATTAAACATGCCCCTAAATGACCACTGAGTCAATAAAGAAATTAAGATGAGGGCGGTGCCTGTGGCTCAAAGGAGTAGGGTGCTGGCCCCAAATGCCAGAGGTGGCGGGCTCAAACCCAGCTCAGGCCCAAAACTGCAAAAAAAAAAAAAAAAGAAAGAAAAAAGAAATTAACATAAAAATTTTTAAAAATTGGAAGCACATGAAAATGGAAACACAACATATTGAAACCTGTGAGGTAAAGCAAAAGCAATGCTCAAAAGGAAGTTTGTAGCATTAAAATGCCTATCTTGAGAAAGCAGAAAGTTTGGAAATAAACAATCTAACAACACAGCTCAATGAACTAAAAATGCAAGAGTAAAACAAATATAAAATTAGCAGAAGGCTTGGCTCCCATAGCACAGTTCTTACCGCACCAGCCACATACACTGAGGCTGGTGGATTCAAACCTGGCACGGGCCAGCTGAACAACAATGACAACTGAAACAAAAAATAGCCAGGCATTGTGGCAGGTCCCTGTAGTCCCAGCTACTCGGGAGGCTGAGGCAAGAGAATTGTCTAAGCCCAGAAGCTGGAGGTTGCTGTGAACTGTGTGATGCCACAGCACTCTACTGAGGGCGACAAAGTGAGACTCTGTCTCTTAAAAAAAAAAAGAAGAATAAATGAAAAAGTTATTTTTTAAAAACATATACAAAATCAATAAACTGCTAGCTAGACCAACCAAGCATAATGAAAGAAGACCCAAATAAATAAAATCAGAAAGGAGACATTACAATCAGTACCACAAACATACAAAAGATTGTTAGTGACTATTATGAATAACTATATGCTCACACATTAGACAATGTAAAGGAAATGGATAGATTCCTAGAAACATACAGCCTCCCAAGAACCAGAAATAAATAGAAAATTTGAACAGACTAATAACAAGTAATGACATTGAATCTGTAATAAAAAAAATCCCAACAAAGTAAAGCCCAGGGCTATATGGATTCACAGCCAAATTCTACTATATGTGCAAAAAAGAGCTAATTCCAATCCTATGATCATTCTAAAAACTTGTGGAAGGGGGAATTCTCCTTAATTCATTCAATGAGGCCATTATCATCCTGATTCCAAAACCACAATAACACACAACACAAGAAGAAAATGACAGACTATATCTATGAACATACATGCAAAAATCCTCAAAAAAAAAAAAATGCTAGCATCCTGAATCTGACAGCGCATCAAAGAATTTATACAACACAGTCAAATGGGTTTTATTATCAGGAATATATGATTATTCAAAATGTGCAAATCAATAAATGTGATACATTAAATAAACAGAATCAAGGAAGAAGACCATACGATCATCTCAACAGATCCAGGAGCAGCATTTGATAAAATCAATACATCTTCATTATAAAAACTCAATAAAGTAGGCACAGAAGGAACATACCTCAAAATGATCAAGATCGTATACAACAAACCCACTGCTAACATAATACTGAATGGGAAAAACTTGAAAGCATTTCATCTAAGAATTGAAAAAAAAGACAAGGATACCCACTTTCACCACTCATATTCAACATAGTACTAGAAGTCCTAGCTAGAGCAATCAGGCAAGAGAAAGAAATAAAAGGAATCTAAATTGGAAAGGGTGAAGTCAAATTGTTTCTGTTTGCTAATGATATCTTATATCTAGGAAACCTAAAGACTTTCCAAAGGAACCTTTAGATTTGATGAATCAATTCGTTAAAGTTACAGGATACAAAATAGATGCACAAAATCCAAGAGTATTTCTATACATTAATAACAATTAGCTGAGAAAGAAATCAAAAAGGTAATTCCATTTATAGTAGTGACAAAAATAAAATAGGAATAAATTTAACCAAGGAAATGAAAGATATCAACAGGGAATAACACAAGAAATTGATATAAAAGATTGTAGATGACACAAATAGACAAATATCCCACACTCATGGGTCAAAAGAATAAAATCATTAAAATGACTGCTCAAGGCAATCTACAGACTCAATGCAATCCTTATCAAAATACCAATGTCATTTTTCTCAGAATTATAAAAAGAAATCCTAAATTTCATATGGAATCAAAAATAGTCCGAACAGCCAAAGCAATCTTGAGCAAAAAGAACAAAGCTGGAGGCATCACATTACCTGACTTCATATTATATAAAAGTCTGTAGAAACCAAAAAAAGCACATTCTGATATAATAATAGAAGCACAGATCAATGAAACAGAGAAGATAATCCAGAAATAAAGACACATATTTATAGCCATCTTATTTTTGACAAAGACAAGAGCATACATTGGTGAAAGAATACCCTTTTTAATAGACGATACTGGGGAAATTGGATTGCCATACACAGAAGAATGAAATTGGACCCCTATCTCTCACTGTATACAAAATCAACTCAAGGCTCAGCGCCTGTGGCTCAATGGGCTAAGGCGCCAACCACGTACACCTGAGCTGGCGGGTTCGAATCCAGCCCAGACCTGCCAAACAGCAATGACGGCTGCAACCAAAAAATGGCCGGGCGTTGTGGCAGGCGCCTGTAGTCCCTGCTACTTGGGAGGCAGAGGCAGGAAACTCGCTTGAGCCCAGGAATTGGAGGTTGCTGTGAGCTGTGATGCCACAGCACTCTGTCCAGGGTGACAGCTTGAGGCTCTGTTTAAAAAAAAAAAAATCAACTCAAGATGGATTAAACACTTACATGTAATACCTGAATCTATAAAAATACTAGAAGAAAACCTGGGGAAATCTGGACATTGGTCTAGGCAAACAATTCATGACTAAGACCTCAAAAGTGCATATGACCAAAACAAAACAGATGAATAGGACTTAATTAAAGTAAAAGACACAGCAAAAGAAATAATAGAATGAAGAAACAACATATCGAAGGGTAGAAAATATTTGCAAACTCTACACCCAATAGGGGACTAACATAGGATGTACAAGGAACTTAAGTTAACAAATGAACAAACAAAACCAAATCATTAAAAAGTGGGCAAAAGACATGAATTTTATTTTTTTTAGAAGAGACAGAGTCTCACTTTATCAGCCTTAGTAGAGTGCTGTGATGTCACAGCTCACAGAAACCTCAAACTCCTGGGCTTAAGCCATTCTCTTGCCTCAGCCTCCTGAGTAGCTGGGAGTACAGGAGCCTGCCACAACACCTGGCTATTTTTTATTGCAGTTTGGCCAAGGCTGGCCAAGGAACCCACCACCCTTGTTATATAGGGCCAGCGCCCTACCCACTGAGCCACAGGCACTGCCCATGAATAAAGATTTTTCAAAAGAAGGCATGCACTTACTAATATATGAAGAATTTTTTCAAAAAATAAAACACACACACACAATTAGCCAACAGATACATGGAAAACTTTTTACCACAGTAATCATCAGAAAAATGCAAATCAGGCTCGGCGCCTGTGGCTCAACGGGCTAGGGCACCAGCCATGTACACCTGAGCTGGCTGGTTCGAATCCAGCCTGGGCCCACCAAACAACAATGACGGCTGCAACCAAAAAAATGGCCTGGTGTTGTGGCGGGCGTCTGTAGTCCCAGCTACTTGGGAGGCGGAGGCAGGAGACTCGCCCAGGAATTGGAGGTTGCTGTGAGCTGTGATGCCACAGTACTCTGTCCAGGGTGACAGCTTGGGGCTCTGTCTCAAAAATAATAATAATAATAATAAAAAGAAAGAATAATGCAAATGCAAATCAAAACCATGAGATATCATCTTAACCCAGTGAGAATGATTATTATGAAAAAGATAAAAAATAACAGATATTGACAAGGATGTAGAGAAAATAATGTCTTATACACTGTTGGTGGAAATGTAAATTAGTACAGCCTCTATGGAAAATAGAATGGAGATTTCTCAAAGAACTAAAAATAAAACTATCATGAACTTGCAATCTCAATGCTGGATATCTACCACCAAAGAAAGAAATCAGGGTCAATGTTTCTCACCATCAGGGAAACGTAAATCAAAACCACAATGAGAAGTCACCCAACTCAAAGTTCCCAAACAGGCTGTTGTGGATGCCGAGAGAAAGGAACACTCGTACATTGTTGGTGGGACTGCAACTAGTACCTCTATGGAAATTCATATGGAGAAACTGCAGAGATCTAACAGTAGACCTACCATTTGATCCAGTAGTTCTACTACTGGGTATTTATCCAAAGGAATAAAAGTCATTTTATCAAAAGACACACACACGTGGATGTTTATTGCAGCACAATTGCAAACATGTGGAATCAACCAAAGTGCCCATTAATACACGCTTTTGGTTGTAAGTGGATCAATAAAATGTGACATATGAAACAACAGCAACAAGAGAAATCAGTGTATCGAAAAGATACCTGCATGCATATTTTTCACAGCACTATTTACAATAGCAAAGATATGGAAGCAACTTAAGCATCTATCAATGGATAAATGGATACAGAAAATGCAGTGTACACACACAATAGAACACTATTCAGCCTATAAAAAATGAAATCATGTCTAGATCCATTAATGTTCTTTAGAAAAACATGCATTTTACTGTTAATGGATCTGATATTCCATAAATCTAAGTTAGGTCAAATGGTTGATAATGATGTTTAACTCTTGCATATTTTTTTCTGGTTTTTTTCTATGTACTTCCTATTAATTATTGAGAAAATCATGTTAATGTCTCTACCTTTGTAGATTTATTTATACCTACCCTTATTTGTGACCAGTTTTGTTTCATATTATTTGGTGACTTTGTCTTTATTTATTTATTTGTTTATTTATTTAGAGACAGAGTCTCACTTTGTTGCCCTTGGTAGAGTGCCATTGCGTCACAGCTCACAGCAACCTCCAGCTCCTGGGCTTAGGTGATTCTCTTGCCTCAGCCTCCCAAGTAGCTGGGACTACAGGCACCTACCACAAAACCCAGCTATTTGTTTGTTGCAGTTTGGCCAGGGCTGGGCTTGAACCTACCATCCTCGGTATATGGGGCTGGTGCCCTACTCACTGAACCACAGGCACTGCCCTGACTTTGTTTTTAGATGTAATACATTTTGTATTGTTCTCTTCTTCATCCACGGTTTTTATCATTACGAAATGTTCCTCTATCTCTGCTAATTCTCCTTGTAATGAGTTCTATTTTGTCTGATATTAGTTATAGCCATAACATCTTTTTTTATGTTTACAGTTTGCATGGAATACCTTTTTCCATCCTTCCATGTTCAACTTTTTCCCCTTTATATTTAAAGTATGTATCAAGCAAGAAGCATAGTGATGTCTTACTATATCCAGTTTGAGAAGCTTGCCTTTTAATTGGAGTGTTTAGTCTATTTGCATTTAATGTAAATATTGATTTTTGAAATTTAAGTCTATCACCTTGGTGTTAGATTTCCATTTGTCTCATCTGATATTTATTTTTCTGTTCCTGCTTTCCTAACTTTTTGGACTTAATGGAATTTGTTAAATGTTTCAGTATATTTCCCTGATGGATATTTTAGTTATTTCTCTTTGTATTAGTTTTAATGATTGCTCTAGTGATTATAGTACATCTTTACCTTGTCACAGTCTACATTCGAAATATATTATCAGTGAACTATGTAATAATTTTATGAAGTGTACTTTTTATTTTTTAGAGACAGAGTCTCACTTTGTCACCCTTGGTAGAGCTGTGGCGTCACAGCTCACAGCAACCTCAGCTCTTGGGCTTAGGCGATTGATTCTCTTGCTTCAGCCTCCTGAGTAGCTGGGACTACAGGCGTCCGCCACAACGCCCAGCTATTTCTTTGTTGTTGTTGCAGTTTGGCTGGGGCTGGGTTCGAACCTGCCACCCTCAGTATATGGGGCCGACACCCCACTCACTGAACCACAAGGGCTGCGCTATGAATTGTATTTCAATTACTACTCTCTCACCCTTTGGGTTTTTATTATATTTTTTGTTTTCACGTGCAGTTTCATGTAAACTGCACATTCCTTTGTCATTATATTTACATTAAATAGCTAATCATTTTTAATAAAAAAATAAATATTTAAGGGTACATTTATATTTATTGAGTGATTTACTCTTTCTGATATTTTTCATTTCTCTCTGTAGGACTAGATTTCTATCTGATGTTACTTCCTTTTAGCCTATTTAATTTCTTTCAGTATTTCTTGTGGTGCTGGTTTATAAATGTCTATATTTCACCTTCATTTTTAAAAGACACTTTGGATAAGTTGTTCTTATAATTGTTCTCTTATATGCTACGCTGTTACATTCTCTGCCTGGTTTTAACATTTTCTACTTGCCTTCGGTCTTTAGAATTTGACTATAATGTCCATAAGTGTTTTCTATGTATTTATCTTGTTTGAGAGTCACTAAACTTCTTAAATTTGTGAATTGATATCTTTTGTTAATGTTCAAAAATGTTGGTCATTGGTGGCTCCCTAGCTCAGTCGGTAGGGTGGCAGGTTGGAACCTGGCCCAGGACACCTAAAACAACAATGACAACTGCAACAACAACAACAAAAATAGCCAGGCATTGTGGCGGGCACCTGAAGTCCCAGCCACTTGGGAGACTGAGGCAAGAGAATTGCTTAAGCCCAAGAGTTTGAGGTTGCTGAGAGCTGTGATGCCACAGCACTCTACCCAGGGCAAAAGCTTGAGACTCTGTCTCAAAAAAAAAAAAAGCAAATGTGCACAGTTATAATATAATTTTAAAAAATGCTGGTCATTAATCCTTCAAATATTTTTTTCTCAGTGATATGTCCAACCTGACTATTTACATTTCATTCTTTCTTCCTTTTTCTCCTGAAACTCTGATTACATATATGCTAGACCATTTAACATTGCTGTACAGGTCTCTGATGTTGCCTGGTGTTTCTTTTTTTTTTTTTTTTTCTTTGAGACAGAGCCTCAAGCTGTCACCAACCCTGGATAGAGTGCTGTGGCATCACAGCTCACAGCAACCCCCAGTTACTGGGCTCAAGAGAGTCTCCTGCCTCCGCCTCCCAAGTAGCTCGGACTACAAGCGCCCGCCACAACGCCCGGCCATTTGTTGGTTGCAGCCATCATTGTTGTTTGGCGGGCCCGGGCTGGATTCGAACCCGCCAGCTCAGGTGTACATGGCTGGCGCCTTCGCCCGTTGAGCCGCAAGCGCTGAGCTGCCTGGTTTTTCTTTATCCCCTTTTTTGTCTTCTCTGTTTCAGTTTGGATAATGTCTATCTTTGTTAACAGGATAAGATCTGTTTTTGAGTTTACCCACTCTTTTCTGTTACATTCAACCCTCTTCCACCCCAACGACCCTTTACTTTAAATATTATAATTTTTGGTTCTAGAATTTTCACCTGGTTATTTTCAGAGTCTCCTTTTCTCTCCTGGATTTTTATATCTCTTTATATAGTTTTCCCATATTTTCTCTCATGTTAAAAACATATTTATTGTAATTATCTGAAATGTTTTTCCTGTTACTTTCAGGAGCTGAATAATTTCTAGGTCTCCTAAAGAATTTATTTTTAGTATTATGGCTCATGTGTTCCTGGTTCTTCACATGTCTGGTAATCCTTTTATTGTATACTGGATATTGTGGCTGATATGTTGTAGAGACTATGGATTATTTTATTTTCTTAACAAGGTTGGTTGTAACTGACTTCAGGCAGTTAAAATACTGGAGAATATCTTGGATCATGATAAGGTCTGACTCTAGGCTTTGTTCAAGGGGAAAGGGTCTATTTTTATTTTGCCTCTAGTCCTAGGGTACAGCCCTTATCCTAGTTTTGTGGCTTTTATTCCTAAAATATGGTCTTCTCAAGTCTCAAGAGAATGCCTGGTATGTTTACCAAGGTTTCTTAACTCTGGACGGGTCTTAAATGGATCTTTGGTACTATGAGATTTTATAACGATAAGAATCATAAAATCTCTATTCAGCTCTCAGTTTCCTTTTTTTTTTTTTTTTTTTTTGAGACAGAGCCTCAAGCTGTCACCCTGGATAGAGCGCTATGGCATCACAGCTCACAACAACCTGCAATTCCTGGGCTCAAGCGAGTCTCTTGTCTCTGCCTCTCAAGTAGCTGGGACTACAGGCGCCCGCCACAATGCCCGGCCATTTTTTGTTGCAGCCAGCATTGTTGTTTGGCGGGCCCGGGCTGGACTCGAACCCGCCAGCTCAGGTGTACATGGCTGGTGCCTTAGCCCGTTGAGCCACCGGCGTCGAACCATGGTCTCAGTTTCCTAATAGCTATCCTCTGCTAGGCCTCATGGAGTCCTGTCCTGAACATAAAGAGCTAAGTATTTAGTTAAGCAAACCAAAGGGCATGCCTGTACAATTTTTTCTAATGCCTTCATTTCTGGTAATTGACCTACAAATTTCAGTCAATGTAGCAACTCAGAATTCTGATCTCTTTATTTCACACCATGAGATTTCTGCTTTCTACTTGGGCTCCACTTCCCTGTACCTCAAATTGTGTGCTTCTCCTCTCTTGAACACAGCAGACTTATATGTCTACCATCAAATGCTTGAAAACTATTGCTTCATATATTTTGTCAAGGAAGTATCTTAGTAGTGCAAAGACCTCTGGAGAAGGAATTATTTAATACCCACAGGAATCAGTGTTGAAGACTTCTATGAAATTAGAGCATATTAACTAGAGTAAACTGTCAAAAAGATTTCTCAACATATTCTCCGAAGACCTGGAAACTATCAGAAAGGATCCAGTGTTACTCAAGGTAGCTCTGGCCACTGTACCAATTCACTACTCCTTTTACCCTAGGTATTAGAAAAGCAAGAGATTGAGCATTTCCAATCTTTGTAACAGTTACAAATGCATACCCTGTAAATTGTACAGAGACTGTGAGTGCTCTGTGAACAAGGAACTTGTCCCCACCTTCACTCCTATAGCCAGCTCGAGGAATCAAACAACTAACCCCTTGATATTCTTGCAGATTGGTCAAAGTGAAATGACCTTGCCTAAGTGTATCAGACATCGAGTGATGATACTACTGCAGATATCCATAAGATCATTCTCATTAAGAAATCTTCTGAATTAAGTACCTGTCATGGATTCAAATGACCATCTCTGGAGTTTGCCAATATTTCACAAAGACTCTGCATTTGATAATTTCAGGTCTTATAATATATTCCAATAATATCTGAGGGCATTATTTCAAGTCTTGATTAATTAAATCAAACACATGGAACAGGAGAGGAAAACTTCCATTATTCGAATTACTTTTTTAAGCAACTGGCAACCTCCTTACCCTCTCCTACTCATCTGCAGCAAAAGGAGATGCAGAAGAGTACACTCCCTTAAAAGAGCAAAATCGATATGCTTCCCTGGGGTGATTCAATATTTACTGTGTTTTTCTTCAATAATAGCCAAGAATTTCTGAGTCACTTTATTGTCTACTGAGAAAACAGTGTGTAGATGGAAGTTTAATAGCACATGCACGATTTTTAGGCTGCTTAGAAATGATTTCTAGTGAACCACTTCTTTCTACTTCCTTTCAGTCACAAAAGGTCAGATCACACTGACGTTGCCACTTGCTTGTAGCTCAAGAACAATGTCATCTATATATAAGAATTGTACAAATTGTCAAGATGACCCCGTTGTAACATAAAATCAAGAAAAAACATAAGTCACTCCCTGGTTCTGTCTTTAGCAGGAGGTGGGAAGCTGTGGCCTTAAGACCACATGTGACCTTCTAGGTCCTTAAGCACAACATTTTTACTGAATCCAAATTCTTCAGAACAAATATTTTCCTTTTTATAAATACATTTTTTGTTCATCCTTTATATTTTTATTTTATTTTAGGAATAGACACATTTGACCAGGCACAGTGGCTCATGCTTGTAATCCCAGCACTCTGGGAGGCCAAGGCAGGTGGATCGCTTGAACTCAGGAATTTGAGATGAGCCTGAGCAAGAGAGAGACTCCATCTCTAAAACTAGGCAGGTATTGTGGTGGGTGCCTGTACAGCCAGCTACATGGGAGGCAAGAGGATTGCTTGAGTACAGGAGCCTGAGGTTGCTGTGAACTGTGAGGCCACGACACTCTACTGAGGGCAACAAAGTGAGACTCTATCTCAAAAAAGAAATTGACACATTTAAAATACCAAGAATAAAGCAAGTTCCAATGAAATAATCTTCCCAGATTGACTGCCACAACAGGAACATTTGTAAGCCGTAAGGACTAAATTGATAGGTGCTATGCTCATGATTTAGTTCTAACTTCCCCAACCTGATTGGCACTACTACTCTATAAGGCTTGTTGATGAGAGTTTGTAGGGGTTGAGTATGTCAGGCTGTTATCAGCTTTTGCCAAGTATGTACTGTGCTTTTGTTTGAGGTGGAATTTGGGAATAGTTGCATGGATCAATAGTATTTTTAAATTCTGTCTGCTTAACAGCCCATTATGTCAAAGAAGACCAAGAGAACACTGAAGAAAGAAAACAGATTTTATAATGAGGGCTGGGAATTGCAACATTATCTTATTTCTACTAAAGATAAGGTGATTTGCTTGCTTTGTGATATTGCAATATCAACATTAAAGAAATTCAATGCTCATCAGCATTCTTTTTTTTTTTTTTTTTTGTAGAGACAGAGTCTCACTTTGTCGCCCTTGGTAGAGTGCCATAGTGTCACAGCTCACAGCAACCTCCAGCTCTTTGGCTTAGGTGATTCTCTTGCCTCAGCTTCCCAACTAGCTGGGACTACAGGTGCCCGCCACAACGCCCAGGTATTTTTTTGTTGCAGTTTGGCCGGGGCCGGGCTCAAACCCGCCACCCTCAGTATATGGGGCCAGTGCCCTACTCACTGAGCCATAGGTGCCACCTGCTCATCAGCATTCTAATACTTGTAAGGACCACAAATACTTTAAATTAGAGGGAGAGGCATGAAAAGTTGTATTGCAGAAATTAAGAGCTAAAAAGCAAAAACAAAAACAATTCTTTAATGTATCAATAAGACCCAGAAATAATGCCAGTCAAGCAGCAACAACTATATATATAATATATGTGTGTGTGTGTGTAAAATTCCCTTATTGCAGAACTGATCTGAGGTCCTATGAAGCAACTTATAAAGTGGCTTATAAATTCAGAAAACAAGGAAAGCTATTCAGTGATATAGAAACATGAAAGAAGGCATTGTTGAAGTTGCAGGATGCTTAGACTCTGATAACATTTCAAAGTATGAAGAACTGCCTCTTTCAAGGAGAGCCATAACTGACTGGCAGCATGAATTAGCCTTAACCTTACCAGAACAACCTCATAAAATACATCAAAAGGAAAATATATATTATTGAATCATTTTGGATGAATCAACTGCTACTACTGATTTGATGAAGATTTTATACACAGTATTCAGATCATAAGAGAAGATTTTCATTGCTGTGAAGAGTTACTCACTTTGGGCACTCTTCTAAATGGAATATGAGAAATCAATATTTTGGGATTTTTTTCTGAGACAGTCTCACTCTGTCACGCTGGGTAGAGTGCCATGGCATCATAGCTCAACCTTAAACTCTTGGGCTCAAGCCATCCTCTGGCCTGAGCATCCTTAGTAGCTTGAACTACAGGTACCTGCCAGCATGCCTGGCTAGTTTTTCCATTTTTCAGTAGAGATGGGGTCTCACTCTTGCTTAGGCTGGTCTCCAATTCCTGAGCTTACACAATCCTTCTGCCTGGGCCTCACACGTGAGCCACCATGCCCAGCCTGGAAATAGATATCTTAAACAACTTTTAAGATAAATGTTGTGAAGTTGGACTAAATTTGGTAAATTGAGTGTGTGTATGGTGTATGTACAAATGGTGCACCTTCCCTGACAGGAAAATATGAAGGATTTATAGCACAGATATAAAACTATTAACAGATATGAATGCTCTCATTGCTTTTCATTGTATCTTGCATCAGCAAAATCTCTTTGCTAAAGATACTATTTTAAGTCACACTTTGTAACAAGTTATACGTATTGTTACCTATATTCTTGCAAATGCATGTGGCATTTTCAGTTACGTAACATGCTAAAGTTGGATGATGAAGTATTAAGTCTGGATTTTCTATATCATTCTAAAGTGCATTGGCTATCACAGGACAGGTGTTAGCCAAAATTTTATCTCTGTGAGAGCAGATAGTGAAATTTTATGAACAACAGAATCAGCAATCTGAATTATTAAAACGAGAGTTCTATACAAATGCAACATTCTTGTGTGATAGTATGTCAAATCAAAACAATTTGCATATTTGTGTGCAGGGTAAAGCTAAGTCTATATATAATATATGGCAAAATATTCAAGCATCTACTTCAAAAGGAAATTTTTGGTGAACATTTTTCCCCTCTACTAAAGATCATTGATGAGCAGGTTGACATGTGTGAAATCATTTGAAGAACACACAACTCCTATTAATTGGAGAATACGGCAAAAGGTTCATGGATTAAGAATCATGACATCACACTCAAATTAGCATTTAAGCTTCACTTAGGTGATATCACTAAGGCACTTAAAGAACTTTGGATGGAATTGACTGAGGCTCAGTAGATGACATTTTAAAGTCTTTATTTGACGCTAAGAAAGATCCAGTTGAAATATGGAAAAAATGAAGTAGAATATCTACAAAATATGCCCCCAAATGTTTTCTTGCTTTTTAATCACTTATTGCTGTGACTCTACATTCTCCCACCTAACCCAAGCCAAAATGCCCTCAAGGTCACAAATGACTGTGCTCATCTAGTAGATCAACTGTAGATGTCCAGTGCAGCAACCACATATTCAAATGCTTTACAACAAAAATCAGACACAAGTCATTAAAAGGTTATTTAAATTTAAAATTAACAAATAGGAGAGGTGCAGAGCAAGATGGCAGACTAGAGACAGCTTCTTTGCAACTGGGCACAGTGAGATTGGGCAGAGACTCCAGGCACTTCTGGCTTTTGGGTTATACCCAGAAACATTCCTTTGGGGGCACACAGAGGCAGCAGGAGACCTCAGGACCCAAAGAGGAGGATGAAAACAGTGGAGAAGTAGCAAGCGATTGCGATCAGTCAGAGGCCAGCCAGCTGTGGTGACTGCAATGGCAGCAGCTACAGCAGCAGTGAGAGTTTGTAGACAGGGAAAGCTGTCCCTGTGGGCTTTTTTTTTTTTTTTTTTCTGGGCTTAGACACTTGGTTGAGTTACATTTGGAGACCTTGGGTGAGTGAGCAAGTGACTTTGAACAGCACCCAGAGACTGGGACTGAGACACTGGGGGTGGAATGGAGCTTTCATTGTTCAGCTGCAGGCAGGGCACAGCCATTGTGGAAGAGCTGCTTTGCAGTTTCGGCCCTCAGGGTCCTAGAATAAGGACAGTTCTGGCATGCCTGATAAGTGGGTAGGCACTTCTGAAGAGGTTCAAGTGACACATACTTTCCTGGGAAAGCGACTGCTTAGCCAAGGAACATGGTTTGGAAAGGTTGTGACATGTCTATGAAGCAGACTGAGGAGAGATTCAGGCTCACAAATATGCAGGGTCTGAGAGCAAAGAAGTCAGTAGAGGCTTCCAGTCTCCATCTTACACAGCATTGTGATTAGCATTCTCATACCCCAGATGATCACCACTTGCTCAGGCACTACAATATTTAGTATTGTATACACACACACACACACACACACATACAACATGCCCCCAAATACATATATATGCATATTTTTTCTTCTTTTTAAAAAATGTTTTTAAACTAATTTCCCCCTAGATTTTTCTAATTCTTTTTTCTTCACTTTTCTGATATCAATATAATTGTTCATTCTTGCCTTCTATAATAATAAGGGCTTCATTTTTGCTAGTTTTTCTGCTTCTGTTATTTTTTCCCCCAAATTTTATCCCTTAGGGTTTTTTTGTTTGTTTGTTTTGGTTTGCCTAATACTATTTTTTATTTTCTTCTCTAGTTGGTGGAGGTGGGGTCCTGGGTCTGCTCAGGCTGGCAAAGAGCTTCAGATGTCCAGCCACTCCAGGAGTTGGGATTTGTGGGTATGGGTCAAGGGCCCTACTACACACCGTTATTACTCCTCTCTCTCTCTTTCTGTTCCTCTCTTCTTATTGTCCATCTTCTCTTTTACTCGCCCTCTTTCCTTTCTCTTTTCTCTTTTTTAATCTTCTATCCCTTCTTGCATTTCACTCTTCTCTTCCTTTTAGTCCTTTACCAAAAGGACACTTCAACACCTTAGGTCAGAGGAACAGTAACTTAAAAAGCAAGAGGAAGTGAAAGGAAAAAAAGTAATGCAAGGAAACAGGCAAAAAGAAAATACTCATGAGGAATAAATAGCAGAAAAATCCTGGCAACATGAAAAACCAGAACAAAGAATCCCCCCCTCCAAGGGATCCTGAGATAGGTATAGCAGAGGATTCCACCCTTAAAGAAATTTTACTGAGGCAAGAGAATCGCCTAAGCCCAGGAGTTGGAGGTTGCTGTGAGCTGTGTGATGCCACGGCACTCTACCAAGGGTGACAAAGTGGGACTCTGTCTCTCCAGAAAAAAAAAAAAAAAGGAATTTTAGAAATGACAGAAGGGTAATTTAAAATATGGATGGTAAAAACAATGAAGGAAATTGCTGAGAAAGTGGAAAATAACCAAAAGGAAATCCAAAAACAAAATTAAATAAGAGATGAACACTATGAAGAATACAAAAAGAATGTAGCAGGGTATAAGAAATTAAAGTAGTCAATCAGGGAACTTAAAAGATGCAGTAGAAAGGATCAATAACAGATTAGACCATGCAGAAGAAAGAATCTCAGAGGTAAAGGATAAAGCACTTGAGCTAAAACAAGCAGTTAAAGAGATAGAAAAAGAGAGAGAGAAAGCAGAACATTCACTGACAGAATTATGGAACACGAAGTATTCAAACATATGAGTGATAAGTATCCCAGAAGAGGAAGAAGAATGCCCCAGAAGAATGGAAACCCTACTAGGGGATATCATAAATGCAAATTTCCCAAATTTCACCAAAGATCCTGACACACTCCTTTCAGAGGGGTATTGGACTCCAGGATGTCTCAACTCAAATAAAATTTCTCCAAGACACATTGTCATCAACCTGTCCAAAGTCAAGACAAAAGAGAAGATTTTGCTAACTGCCAGGAGTAAGTGCCAATTGACCTACAGGGGCAAATCCATCAGGGTGACCATGGATTTAACAAATGAAACTTTTCAAGCCAGAAGACAATGGTCATCTATCTTTAATCTACTTAAACAAAACAATTTTCATCCCAGAATTATATATCCTGCTAAACTAAGCTTTAAAATTGATGGAGAAACCAAATCATTTATGATATGCAAACATTGAGGAAGTTTGCCACAAGAAGACCAGCTCTATATGAAATGCTTAGAACTCTTCTACCCACTGACCACCACAATATATCACCAGCAAAGTAAACACCCAGAAACTAAAGGAGAAAACCTAGCTTCCACAATGATGCAAAAGATAAAACTAAGCAATGGATTTTCACAAAATAAGATGAATAGAACTCCACCAGACTTAGAAATTATTTCAATAAATGTTAATGGTATGAATTTCCCACTGAAGAGGCATAGGCTGGTTGATTGGATAAAAAAACACAAGCCATTCATTTGATGTCTGCAGGAAACACACCTAGCCTTGAAGGACAAAAACAAACTCAGGGTTTTTTTGTTTGTTTGTTTTATTTTTTTAAGACAGAGTCTCACTTTGTTGTCCTCGATAGAGTGCTGGGGCATCACAGCTCACAGCAACTTCAAACTCTTGGGCTCAAGTGATTCTATTGCTTCAGCCTCCTGAGTAAGCTGGGACTACAGGTGCCCACCACAATGCCTGGGTATTTTTTATACATAAGGTCTTAATCTGACTCAGGCTGGTCTTGAACTCATGAGCTTAGGCAATACACCCACCTCGGCCTCCCAAGTGCTGGGATTATGAGAGTGAGCCACTGTGCCCTGCCTAAAACTCAGAGTTAAGGGAAAGAAGATAATTTTTGAGGCAAATGGAAATCAGAAGAAAGGAGGGGTCGCAATCTTATTTTCAGATACAAGTGGATTTAAATCAATTAAAGTCAAAAAAGACAAACATGGACACTTTATATTGGTCAAGGGAACAATACAACAAGAAGACATTTCAATTCTAAATATTTATTCACCCAACTTAAAATCTCCCAGATTCTTGAAACAGACCTTAATTAGTCTGAGCAATATAATATCCCATAACACCATAATAGCAGGGGACTTTAACACTCCTTTTACAGAGCTAGACATATCCTCTAAATAGAAACTGAACAAAGATAGAAGAGACTTAAATGTAACCCAAGAACAACTGTGTTTCACAGAAATATACAGAACACTCCATCCCAATACTAAAGAATATATGTTCTTCTCATCAGCCTACGAAACATTCTCTATAGCAGATCATATCCTAGGACACAAATCAAATCTCAACAAAATCAATAGAATTGAAGTCTTACTTTGTATCCTTTAAGACCATAAGGCTATAAAGATGGAATTCAACTCCAACAAAAATTGTCCTCCCTACACAAAGGCATAGAAATTAAACTACCTTATGCTTATTGACAATTGGGTCAAGGAAGAGATTCAAAAGGAAATAATTAACTTTCTTAAGCATAACAACATTGGAGACACAAGCTACCAAAACCTGTGGGACACTACAAAAGTCATACTAAGAGGGAAATTTATTGCATTAGATGCCTACATCCAAAAAACAAAAAGAGAACACATTAACAACCTAATCAATCATCTTAAAAGAATAGAAAAGGAAGAACAATCCAGCAGAAGAAAAGAAATAAGCAAAATTAAATAAAAAATAAATGAAATTGAAAATAAAAAAGTCATTCAGAAAATTATTGTAACAAAAAGTTGGTTCTTTGAAAAGATAACTAAAATCAATAAATGATTGGCCAGATTAACCAGAAATAGAAAAGTAAAATGTTTAATAACCTCAATCAGAAATGAAATGGGGGAAATAACAATTGATACCACAGAGATACAGGAGATTAATTTCTGCCTACTACCCAAAACTTTATGCCTAGAAATTTGAGAATGTGGAGGAAATGGACCAATACCTGGAATCACACCATCTTCCTAAATTTAACCAGAAAGATATAGATGTCTTGAACAGACCAATATCAAGCACTGAGATTGTAGAAATAATCAAAAAGCTTACAACAACAACAACAAAAATGCCTGGGAACAGATGGCTTCACATCAGAATTCTATCATATCTTCAGAGATGAGTTTATACCTATACTGCAGAATCTACTCCAAAACATTGAGAAGGAAAAAACCTTTCCAATACATTCTATGAAGCACACATCACCTTGATTCCAAAACCAGTAAAGGACCTTAGTAAAAAGAAGAGCTACAGATCAATTTCACTGATGAATATCGATGCAAAATTACTCAACAAAATCTTAGCTAATAGATTGCAACTACACATTAAAAATACATATACATCATGATCAAGTAGGCTTTATCCAAGGGATGTAAGGCTGATTTAACATACACAAATCCATAAATGTAATACACTTTCTTAATAGAAGCAAAAACAATGACCATATGATTCTTTCAATAGATGCATAAAAAGTATTTCACAAAATTGAGTATCCTTGCCTGATAAGAACACTTAAGAAAATAGGTATAGAGGGCACATTTCTTAACCTGACTAGAGCCATCTAAGACAAACACACAGCTAACATCATACTGAATGGTGTAAAACTGAAAGTTATTCCACTTAGAACTGGAAACAGATAAGGATGTCCACTATCCCTGCTATTATTCAACATTGTGCTGGAAGTTTTAGCCAATGAAATCAGGCAAGAGAAGGAAATAAAAGGCATCCAATTGGGGGCAGAGCAGGTCAAACTCTTCCTCTTTGCTGATGATATGATTTTATACTTACAGAACACCAGAGACTCAACCACAAGTCAGCAGGAAATGCAGTAGTATCTCAAGGTATAAAATCAATGTCCTCAAATCAGTAGCCTTTGTATTTGCCAATAACAGACAAATTGAAAAGCAAATCAATGACACAATTCCCTTCACAGTAGCTTAAAAAAAAAATCAAATACTTAGGAATATACCTAACAAAAGAGGTGAAAGATCTTTTCAAAGAGAATTATGACACCCTCAGAAAAGAAATTGTGGAAGACACTAATAAATGAAAGAACATACCATGGTCTTGGCTGGGAAGAATCAACATTGTCAAAATGTCTATTCTACCCAAAGCTATCTACAGATTCAATGCAATCCCCATTAAAATACCAACATCATATTTTGAAGAACTGGAAAATATAGTACTTCATTTTGTGTGGAATCAGAAAAAAAACCCGTATAGCTAAGGCTATTCTTAGTAACAAAAACAAAGTTGGAGACATCACCCTACCAGACTTCAGGCTATATTACAAGTCCACAGTAATCAGCATGGAACTAGCACAAAAATAGAGACATAGTGATATGTGACAGTATAGAAAACCAAGAGATGAAACCAATCTCTACTTGTCATCTTCTGATCTTTGATAAACCAAACGAAAGCATACAGTGGGGAAAAGAATCCCTATTCAACAAATGGTGCTGGGAGAATTGGATAACCATATGTAAAAGACTCGACCAGCCTTTCACTCCTTACAATAATTGACTCAAGATGGACAAGAAACTTTAATCTAAGACACAAAACGATAAAAATCTTAGAAGAGGGCGGCGCCTGTGGCTCAAAGGAGTAGGGCAACGACCCCATATGCCAGAGGTGGCAGGTTCAAACCTAGCCCTGGCCAAAAAACTGCAAAAAAAAAAAAAAAATCTTATAAGAAAGTGTGGGGAAAACTTTTGACGATGTTGGACTGGCGAAAAGTTTTATGACAAAGGCTTCAGTGGCCATCACAATAACAATAAAAATTAACAAACAGGACTTAATTAAGCCGAAAGAAAGGCTTCTTTCTGCACAGCTAAGGACACAACAAGTAAAGCAAAAGACAACCTTAAGAATGGGAAAAGATATTTTCAGGGTATCAATCTGATAATGGGTTGATAACTAGAATCTACAGAGAACTCAAATTAATCAACAGAAAAAGTGTAAACAATCTCATCTACCTCTGGGCAAGAAATATGAAAAGAACCTTCTCAGACGAAGACAGACGAATGGCTAACAAACATTTGAAAAAATGCTCATCATCCCTGATCATCAGAAAAACGCAAATCAAAACCACCCTGAGATATCATCTAACACCAGAGAGAAGGTGTTAGATACAAATTCTATTCTTCAATTCTATTGATTTTGCCCACATCACAAAGTCCCAGAGCTGCAGATGCTGGCACAAATGTGGAGAGAAGAGAACACTTTTACACTGCTGGTGGGACTCCAAACTAATACAACCTTTTTGAAAGGAAGTATGGAGTATCCTCAAAGAACTCAGATTAGACCTCCCATTTGATCCTGCAATCCCATTACTAGGGATCTACCCAGAAGAAAAAAAAAAATCATTTTATCATAAGGACATTTTGCACTAGACTGTTTATTGCAGCTCAATTCACAATTGGCAAAATGTGGAAACAACCTAAATTCCTGCCAACCCAGGAATGGATTAACAAGCTGTGGTATATGTATACTGTGGAATTCTATTCAGCTATTAATAAAGATGGAGACTTTACATTTTTTGTATTAACCTGGGTGGAGGTGGAACACGTTTTTCTTAGCAAAGCTTCAGAAGAGTGGAGAAGCACGAATCCAATATACTGAAGTCTAATGTGAAGGCAATAGATGATCTAATACAGGGGATGGGGTATTGGAAAGAGGGATCGAGGAGAAGGGAAGAGGGAGAGGATGGGGGTCATGGTGTATGTGAAAAGATAAAAAATAAAATTAACAAATAATTTTCATTTTTTTGAAATATCAAGTACATAGTAGTTAGATTTTTACAAAATAATATATATTTGTAGGTATACATAATTGAAGTTTCTTGAATGGGCCTTATTTGATTATAGGTAAATTAATGCCTTCCAATTTGAAAAGGTTTCTCACCCTGGTCTATACTTTTTGTACTATTCTCAAATCTCTCTGAAGATTCCTTTTCAAACCAAGAGGAGATAGGTAGATAACAATGAAGTCCCTTGAGTTCTTAAGACCATACCTGTCCAGTGCTGGTATCCTGAACTGTCTGCCCTTGACAATTCTAGGTTATACTGAGACATCTATGTTGCAAATTTTGGTGCTGAACGATCTCCCAGATTTATGTCTTTAGGCTCATCAAATGAGGGAAATCAGATGAGCCTGAGTCTTGAAGTAGACCAAGACAGGGTATCTATATGACAACTATCCAAGGAATTTAAGCCCATCAGAGCTGTCAAGATGAGTTATCTGTCCATAAAGAATGCCTTGTATGGAGGAATTGCAGTGTTTTTCAAGAAGGCAGTTTTCTTATTATCTTGGCCAAGCTAAATGGAGCGCATCTGAGATCCGTTTGCATGAAAGCTTCAGAAAGAGGCTATTTCTGATGTCCTGGAATTGATTCTGTTATTTAAAAGATTGTAAAAGAGTACAGTCTGTGACAAGCTCCTTGACATAACTGGTTAGGGATTCTACTTTTCTATGGCAGTGGATGGGGGTGTAGGGAAGCAAAGCGATCAGGAAGACTTAAATAAGAATCTATATTGATTTTGGAGGGCCATTTTAGGGTAAGACTTTTTTCATTGAGCTAGGTTTCTTCTCACAATGTCTCAAAGGGGTCCTAGGACAAACTCCAATCTCTCTGTGCCAGTTGTTTTCCATACATGTATTAACCAGCATCACTGTTATTAACAATGTGGCCTATACATTGATATTTTTAATTTGTTCCACTGTTCAGAAGATAAAAATAACTCCAGGAAATAGGAAAACACAGGGGAAAAAGTACTAATAGTTTCCTGCATTAACCCACCCATAGAAAACAATTACCATTAATGTTTTGGTGTATTTCTTTCCAATTTTTTGAATGCACTTAAAAGCATTAAACTAGGCTCGGCGCCTGTGGCTCAACGGGCTAAGGCGTCAGCCACGTACACCTGAACTGGCGGGTTCGAATCCAGCCCGGGCCCACCAAACAACAATGACAGCTGCAACCAAAAAATGGCCAGGCGTTGTGGCGGGCGCCTGTAGTCCCAGCTACTTGGGAGGTGGAGGCAGGAGACTCGCTTGAGCCCAGGAATTGGAGGTTGCTGTGAGCTGTGATGC
>CAUYON010037066.1:0-65918 GCA_963573935.1 Arctocebus calabarensis | reverse complement strand
CACAGTAGTGCCAAAGAAGATGAAATATTTGGGAGTTTACCTAACAAAGGATGTGAAAGATCTCTATAAAGAGAACTATGAAACTCTAAGAAAAGAAATAGCTGAAGATGTTAACAAATGGAAAAACATACCATGCTCATCACTGGGGAAAATCAACATTGTTAAAATGTCCATATTAAATTGTAATTGTAATTGTATAAAGCAATATACAATTTTAATGCAATCCCTATTAAAGCTCCACTGTCATACTTTAAAGATCTCGAAAAAATAATACATTGTTTTATATGGAATCAGAAAAAAAACCTCAAATAGCCAAGACATTATTCAGAAATAAAAACAAATCAGGAGGAATCACGCTACCAGACCTCAGATTATACTATAAATTGGTAGTGATCAAAACTGCATGGTACTAGAACAAAAACAGAGAGGTAGATGTACAGAACAGAATAGAGAACCAAGAGATGAATGAACCCAGCTACTTACCGTTATTTGACCACTAATAAGCCAATTAAGAACATTCAGTGGGGAAAAGATTCCCTATTTAACAAATGATGTTGAGTGAACTGGCTGGCAACCTGTAGAAGACTGAAACTGGACCCACATCTTTCACCATTAATTAAGGTAGACTCTCACTGGATTAAAGATTTAAACTTAAGACATGAAACTATAAAAATACTAGAAGAAACTGCAGGGAAAACATTTGAAGAGGGCAGTGCCTGTCGCTCAAAGGAGTAGGGCACCGGCCCCATATGCCTGAGGTGGCAGGTTCAAACCCAGCCCTGGCCAAAAACCACAAAAAAAACAAAAACCACTTGAAGAAATTGGCCTGGGTGAATTTTTTTTTTTTTTTACTAAATCATAGCTGTGTACATTAATGCAATCATGGGGTACAATGTGTTGGTTTTATATACAATTTGAAATATTTTCATCGAACTGGTTAACATAGCCTTCATAGCATTTTCTTAGTCATTGTGTTCAGACATTTATATTCTGCATTTAGTAAATTTCACCTATACCCTTCTAAGATGCACCATAGGTTTGGTCACACCAATTACCCTCCCTCCACTCATCCTCCCCGCTTCCCTCCCCTCCCTTTCCCCTTTCCCCTTTCCCCATATTCTTGTGCTATAATTGGGTTATAGATTAGTTTCATAATAGGACTGAGTACATTGGATACTTTTTCTCTGGGTGAATATTTTATGAGGAAGACCCTCTGGGTAATTGAAGTAACACCAAAATACATTACTGGTATCTGATTAAACTAAAAAGCCAAAAATACAGTAAGTAAAGCAAGCAGACAGCCCTCAGAATGGGAGAAAAGATTTGCAGGTTATGCCACTGACAAAAGTTTAATAACCAGAACCCACAGAGAATTCAAACGTATTAGCAAGAAAAAAAACAAGTGATCCCATCTCAGGGTGGGCAAGGAACTTGAAGAGAAATTTCTCTGAAGAAGACAGGTGCAACAGCCTATAAACACATGAAAAAATGCTCACCATCCTTAATCATCAGAGAAATGCAAATCAAAACCACTTTGAGATGTCATCTAACCCCAGTAAAATTAGCCCACATAACAAAATCCCAAAACCAGAGATGTTGGTATAGATATGGAGAAAAGGGAACACTTCTACACTGCTTGTGGGAATGCAAACTAATATGTTCCTTTTGGAAAGATGTTTGGAGATCACTTAGGGATCTAAAAATAGACCTGCCACTCTATCCTTCAATTCCTCTATTAGGTATATATCCAGAAGACCAAAAATCAGTTTATAACAAAGATATTTGCACTAGAATATTTATTGTAGCCCAATTCATAATTGCTAAGTCATGGAAGAAGCCCAAGTGCCCATCAACCCATGAATGGATTAATAAATTGTGGTATATGTACACCACGGAATATTATGCAGCCTTAAAGAAAGATGGAGACTTTACCTCTTTAGTGTTTACATAGATGGAGTTGGAACATATTCTTCTTAGCAAAGTATCTCAAGAATGGAAGAAAAAGTATCCAATATACTCAGCCCTACTATCAAACTAAGTTATAGCTTTCATATGAAAGCTATAACCCAATTATAGCCCAAGAAGTGGGGGAGGGACAAAAGGAAGGGAGAGGAAGAGGGAGGGTGGGTGGAGGAAGAGTAATTGGTGGGAACACATCTCTAGTGCATTTTACAAGGGTACATGTTAAATTTGCTAAATGTAGAGCATAAATGTCTTAACACAACAACTAAGAAAATGCCATGAAGGCTATGTTAACCAATTTGATGAAAATATTTCAAATGGTATATAAAACCAGCACATTGTACCTCATGATTGCATTAATGTACTCAGCTATGATTTAATGAAAAAAAACTATTATTATGTCCTGAACCTCAAGAGGTGTTAGATTCATGCCTCAGCTTCAATGCAATTCCTAGCATATAGCAGATACTTACTAAGTATTGGAAAGTAAATGATTAAATAAATAAATAAGTGAAAAAATGAATGAGTGAATAAGTATTAGTTATTTCTGCCTGCTCCTAGGAACTAGTTCATACCAGAAGCCACATTCTTACTCAGGCTTTCCCTATAATAGTCTGGCTCCCAACAGTGTATACAGGGTAATGCTGACTTCGGACTTGGAATAGTTCCACTGGATTCAGCTGGAATCACACAGCTTCCCCTCCCTGTAGTCCAGCGGGGAGGCATCCTTTCCTTTCATTACAATGCTGATGCTACTGATGAGATTCACATAGTTTTTTTTTTGTTTGAAAGTCTCTCTAAATGACATTTATTTGTCATCCCACAGAATTTGGCAACTTGTAAAATTGTGTTAATAAAAAACAAAAACATGTCAACATGACTGCAACAGTCTTATCTTCTGGAGTCATGTCTATTCAAGGCTTGTGGACCAATGGAACAACTTAGCAGGTAGAAATTCATCAAAAACTGAAGAGTTAGATATTGGGAAGTCTAATACTAAGGACTAACATTTACTTATCACTTTCTATTTAATATTTTCTGGATGCTATGGTTTGAATACTTACCCCCTCTAAAATTCATCTTGAAATTTAATCCTCAATGTGGTCGTATTGAGAGGTAAGGCCTTCAAAAGAAGATTGGATGAATTAATTCATTCATGGACTAATATTATAGATTATGTGTTAGTGAGTTATCATGGGAGGGGAACTGGTAGGTTTATAGAAAAGAAGAGAGACCTGAGCCAGCACGCAGGGCCCCTCACCACGTGATGCCTTGTGCTGCTGCAGGAGTTTGTAGAGTCCCTATAGCAAGAAGGCCCTTGCTAGATGCGCCCCCTTGATGCTGGACTTTCAGCCTCCATAAATGTAGGAAATAAATACTTTTCTGTATAAAGTGCCCAGTTTCAAGGATTCTGTTGTAAGCAACAGAAAATGGATGAGGATCCCAGGGATTGTGCTAAGTGCTATATATATATATATATCATTCAGTTAATAAATAGATACAGACATCCTCCACATTTCACCAGTGAGAAAACTCAGTCTTGGAGAGTGATGGGCCTTGTGAAGGTCACACTTGCAGTCAAGGACAACTGGAATAAAAGCCCAGTGCAATAACAGATCTGGGACTCTTTTTGTTTGTTTGTTTTTATTGTTGGGGATTCATTGAGGGTACAAGAAACCAGGTTACACTGATTGCATTTGTTAGGTAAAGTCCCTCTTACAATCACGTTTTGTCCCCAAAAGGTGTTTGTTTGTTTCTTGAGACAGAGTCCTACTATGTCACCCTTGGTAGAGTGCTATGGTGTCACAGCTCACAGCAACCTCAAACTCTTGGGCTTAAATGAGTCTCTTGCCTCAGCCTCCAGAGTACCTGGGACTACAGGCATCCACCACAAGGCCCAGCTATTTTTGTTGTTGTTGTTGTTGCAGTTGTCATTGTTTTAGCTGGCCCAGGCAGGGTTTGAACCCACCAGCCTTGGTGTATGTGGCCGACGCCCTACCCACTGAGGTACGGGCACTGCCCAGATCTGGGACTCTTAACATCTTTCTTAACCACAGTGCCATCAGCAAAAAGGATGTGTGTGGGAGGGGAGGGCCGGCATATTGCTGCCCCTGGACACATCAACAAATTCAGGGCCATGCCAATCAAATCTATGTGAAACTTTGGTTTTGTTGACCTAGAAGGTTTATTAGAACACTGAATAAACATTTCTTCAGAAATTGGAGAAAAGATAAACAGATCGAAGTAGAGCTAGCCACTCAACCAATCTCAATAATATAGTCTTTTTTTGCTATTTTGAACCACATCACCTCAGGTTGCAGTATGGCATCAGCATTATCATTTTAATATTTCTTAAGCTTTAGTAAGACAGTTGTCATTGTGACAACAGGATCAATCCCTAAACACAGAGACTGAATTGGAGTTGTTTCTGCCTCTAGAATTATAACTTGCCTCCTTTGTAATTTTTTTTTTCTTATATTGCAGAACTATCTTTTCTTCTTCCCAAATCGTAATGCCCCGATGCTTAAGAACAATGCACAAACTACTGAGATCTTTTCTCTAGACATCTGCCTTCAAATTGCTGGACTGGTCTGTAGACCCGTCACTGCACTCACTCTGGACTTGGTCCCTTAGGAGTCAGGCTCTGAATACGTTCCCTGAAGATTCACCTCAAATGGGCATGATTTCTACCATGTACTGAGGGCCTAATCAATGTGTGTGGAGCAGGCTGAGCTATTAGGAAGCTCAGTTGGAAGCACAGGGGTCCAACAGGAGCCCCTTCCCAGAGTCTGAAGGCATGGCACGGCCGGTCAGTCTTCATTTCTCTCCACTGGCTTCACTCTCCCTTCCACTGAGCCGAGCTGCTCAGTGCCACTGAAAAGGTCGTGCAACTGCTATGATTAGCATGGCTACAAATTCCTGGTATCTAATCTCAACTGGGCCCTCGGTGCCACTCAGAAATCCTTATTGATCCTGGTTGACTCCCCCTCACATTCACACAGCACATTGTCCAAATGTTCTCACCTTTGTTAAACTCTAACCCTGTCCAGCCCCCTTGCCAACATCTCTTTTCTTGCTTAGAAGATTAAGGTTGCTGGCTTCCTTCCCTCCCATTAAAGACTTTTCATTTCTTCCCAGACTTTCCTCCCTCCTGCCAGGCCCATCCCCCAGGATTTATGGCACTTTCCCCCACCCCAACCCCAGTCCTGGAGATCTCACTCCTTGTCTCTGCCCCTTGTTCTTGAACTTTCCCCTTCTTCAGTATTCCCAAGGCCCATCAGTTCAGTTAGTAAACAGGTTCCAGTGTTTGCCATGCAAATAAATACATGAATAAACTAACCAACTTTTTTTCCCCCAAGTCTTTTTGCTCAAAACACCATCCCACCCATCCCTTTAATGACTCCTGTTCACTTCCCTTCACCTCTTGGACATTATAGTTTTGAATAATTTAAGTAATCTGTGTTCATGGTAGAAAAGTTAGAAGCTGCATACAAACAAAAAAATACATATATTATGACCCCTCAGAAATAACTCCTTTTTTAATCATCCTGGAGTATATCTTCCTAAGGTTTTTGGTATACATACATACATAAATAAAGTTAAACAGATTTTAAAATAAAGTCACATTCTACACTGCATACAGTCACTTACTTTTCTTAATGCACAGTGTACTCAGCATCTTTGCATTGGCTCCCCCAGGATAAGGCAAGATAATCTCCTATCGCAAGGCTCTTAATTTAATCACATTTGCAAAGTCCCTTCTACCAGTAAGGTAACATATTCATAGGCTGTCGGGATTAGCACAAGAACATTTCTGGGAGAGGGTGACATTATTCTACCTATCACAAGCATTAGCCTAGGGAGGAGATAGCAGGCAGGGTGGCAGGTGAGTGGACTCCAGATACAGAGGACAGCAGAGCCGTGACTGTCACCGATCTCCCCACTCCCAAAGTCTCCATGCCATAAGATAGATCTTCACTATCTTTTAAAAAACGTTTGTATTTATTATTATCCATCCTCCTTCCTTTTGAAAGACGCCTTTCCCTAAAGCCCATGTGTTTCTGGAAGGTTTGTCAGGGAAGACACAAATGCCCAGGATGACCGATCACAGTGCCCCACCTCACGGGCAAGTGACTCAAATGGAGCCAGTCTGACTCCTGGAGGAAGGGCCTGACCTGGAGGCTGAGACAAAAAAGTTTTACTTCTTGTTGAGACTGTGAGCTCTAGAATGCTGCAACCACTGAGGGCCTTCTTTCCTCCCTCTGAGAGAGATCCTGTCAATAAGAAAACCATCCCAGAGGAGAGGAGAGTTGAGAAAGAAGAGTGGGGGCGGTGGGAGAGAGGAGAGAGACAGAGGATGTTGTCTAAGTATTTATTCCAGGCTGCCTAAGGCTTAATAGCATCTGGACTCTTCAATTTCATTAGTTAATAAATTCTTTTTTTCTTTCTTCACTTGGACTAGTTTGATTCAGGTTTGTGTTAAAGAGTCCTTACTAATATAGTATTATTGCATAATATGTGCACACTAAAATAAAATCAACCAAATTCCCTAAATATTGCGCCTTCAGATTGTTTCCGACATGTACTGTTTTAACAATAACGTAGTAAACATTCTTGTACATATATCATCTCCCATGGCTTATAGGAATACATTCAAAGACATACATTTATATAATACCTTCAAAGAAACCCAACAATTAACCCACTGAAATCTGGCCGCAACCCCATAGCTCTGCTTCAACTACTCTCTCCTAGAGCACCAACCATCTCCTAATTGCCCCTTCCAATAGTTCTTTTCAGCACCCTCATCTTATTCACCCTCTTCTCATTCCTTCCACCTACAAAAAGCCCTGTAGACTTCAATGACTCTTTCTTCTAGTTTCTTTTTCTACTTACAGGCTTCAACTTGGGTGCCAATTCTGAAAAAGCAGCAAGACTGCTGTGTCGAGATAGGTTCTTGAAACCACACAAAAGTGAAGGTTGGCTGGAGCACGTGGGATCATTTAGCAGTGTTTCCCAAGCACTGATGCAAGCAGGGCCATGTGAGGCAGGAGGCGTAAAGATTGCAGCAAGAGGGCCAAACCTTTGCCATGACTGTAACCAGAGGTTCTTAACTTGGAGGTTTCAAAGTAACTCAGAGCTTCATGAATCCCCTGGAGCTGCATGCAAATATTTATGCAATTGTCACTTTTCTGGGAGGGAAAACAGCATAGTTTTCATCACATTCTTAAAGGGATCTGGTACCCCTCAAAAGATTAAGAGCCACTTCCATGGACAGTCTCCTAACTTACATTTTCCTCAAGTAGCTTATGGAGCTTACGGTCTGGAGAAGGAGAAAGTCACGAGGCCCAGTAATTAGCAACCAACCCGACAACGTGCAACGACGTCATGAAGACGCAGAGTGCCTGAGAGACCCTTCAGGGAGAAACGCAAGGTGCCCTCACCCTGCCCTTTGGGCCACCCCAGCCTGACTTGGCCTACCGGGAAGGGAGGGCCGCCAAGCTCAGAGGAGACACAGCTGTTTTCCGTGATGTGCAACTCATTCTTTTAACCCTGTCCTCTCAGCCGTCTCTGGTGAAATTTCCCTCAGCTTCTCTCAAAACTATTCCTAGCTTTCCAGTGTCCAGAAAGCCAGCACGGGCATGGCCAGAGGCCTCCCTGTGCCTCAGAGCACAGAAGTTCATGACGTCTGAAAATCTGCACATCTGGAAAAGGGTGCTCAGGCAGCCGACCACGTCTCACTTTCAATACGATTTGCTTCTGCCCTTTCTGTGTATTGGAGGCCTCTTTAATAGTGGTGGCTCCATTCAGATCTCCTTATCTTAGTGACTGTCAATGTTTTAAATTCCTTGCTTTTTTCCCCTTCAGTTTAATGGGAAATATTTCCTGTCAACATTTTTCTGTCCTTTTTGGTGACTATAACTCCAGCCATTATGTTATCTTCTGTGAATATTACTAAGAAGGAGAAGTATCTCACGTTCCAGAGATGTTAAATAGAACAAGATCAAACTTTAGGCTCCATCACATCTTCCTGAGATCTCCCAGGATCCAGCCTAGAAACGGATTTCTCTTTATTCCATGGCCATAGTACAAACCACGTTGGAACCCTTCCAAGAATATAATTTCTTGAGACCAATTCAATGTCTCATTAAAAATTTAATTTGCCTCCTATTACCCATGCAAGTTTCTAACCTGTGGTTTTCCAAATACCATTCAATCTTCCACAGAGTACCTACAGTTTAGATATTTTTCTCCCTAAGTGATTATTACAAATCATCTCCATGCTCCCTAATTTTGCCAGCCACACTGTCCTACCAATGATTCCCCAATTCACCTGCATTCTTTTTCTAGTCTTGGAGAAGTCCCTTGGCTCAAGCAACCACCTTCAAAGACTTGTTCAATTCCACCTCCTCCATGCTGTCTTTCATGATTCTTCTATGGGACCCACTTACCGTTGAGCTTCCAGAGAACAGTATGATATGCTTTATTCCTCCACAAGTCTGCTCTCTACCTGTCCCCTTCCCGACCCCATGGAAAGACTCTGCGTCGTACTTGTCCATATTTTGTCCTGTGTATTTATCATGGACTCCTTTGGTGGGTAGCTGGGAGGGGAGAGGAAAACTAACAGTCATTTAGAGAATTCTGTGTCAGGTCCTGTGCACATATATTATTTTATTTAACTATTATAAGAACCCCCTGGGGTACATGGGTATATACCTTTTTGATGTGTCTCAATGAGACGAACATGCCCAATATCCAACAGTCTCTGAGAGGAAAAGGTGTGATCTGACTTGTTGGCGAATTCCTGTCTGCCTGATTCTGAATATGTTGTTCTTTCCACTGTATTATGGTATTTCTTTTTTTCCCTTTTTTTTTTTTGAGACAGAGCCTCAAGCTGTCACCCTGAATAGAGTGCTGTGGCATCACAGCTCACAGCAACCTCCAATTCCTGGCCTCAAGCGAGTATCCTGCCTCCACCTCCCAAGTAGCTGGGACTACAGGCGCCCGCCACAACGCCTGGCCATTTTTTTTTTTGGTTGCAGCCGTCATTGTTGTTTGCTGGGCCAGGGCTGGATTCGAACCCGCCAGGTCAGGTGTACATGGGTGGCGCCTTAGCCCGTTGAGCCACAGGCGCCGAACCCATGGTATTTCTTATAAATACCACCTTTGCATTCATCAAACTGGAGAGCAATTCGCGCTCGCAGCAACTCTTTGAGGATGGTTTTATTATCCCAATTTTAAAGTTCACACAGTTCCCAAGAGACACAGTTAGGATTTGAGCTCAAGCTCTGACTGCAGAAATAATACTTAAGTGTTCTTCCCACCATTCCCCAGCTAGTTCCTATCAACGTTGACTGACTAAATGTTGTGCAGCCTGGGGCTGGCGCACAGGCCTGCTCTCTTTTCAAAAATTACCGCAAGGCAGTATTTCTAGCCTCTGAGTCAGGTTTCGCCTGTTTCTCTGTCTTGATTATGCGTGCCACACCTCTCAGTGCAGGGTCGGCTGCAAATTAGTTTTGTGTCATGCTGACTTCTAGATTACACACCCAAATAGGGAATGAAACAGATTCTGACAAACAGCTTCTAAAGCCTGCAGGGCCCCACCCCAGCTAAATCAGTTCAAATTCCCCTTTGTTCAGGATATTTGGATCATTTGTTAGTTAATATAACTTTTTTTAAAATTATGGTAAAATATACATAACATAAAATTCGCCTTTTTAACCATTTTCAGGTATCCAATTCGATAGTAGTAAGTAAACTCACACTGTTGTACAATCAGCACCGCTGTGCCTCTCTGGAACGGTTTCAGCTTACCCAGTGGGAAACTGCACACCTGTTAAACAATCACTCCCTCTCTCCCCGACACCCAGCCACCGGCAATCACCATTCTGCTGTCTGCCTCTATGAATTTGACTACTTTAGGTATCTAACTTAAGTGAAATCATACAGTATTTGTCCTTTCGTGATGGGCTTATTTCACCTGGCATAATATCTTCAAGCTTCATTCATGTGGTTTTGGTGACATAGGTCAGAATTTTATTTCTTTTTAAGGCTGAATATTTCATTTCATGTACAAGAGCTGTCCAGAGAGTATCCATATCGGTCATCCATACTCTTTTGGATAGCATGTGGCTGGATACTTTCCTGACAGCCCTTATATCTACCACGTTTTGTTTATCTTTTCATCAATCAGTCAACACTTGAACTGCTTCCACCTTTGGGCTATTGTGAATAATGCTGCGATGCACATTGTTATACAAATATCCCTTTGAGTCCCTGCTTTCAATGCTTTTGGAGATATTCCCAAAAGTGGAATTGCTGGATCATATGGTAGGTAATTTTCCTACTTTTTTTGATAAACTGCCTACTGTTTTCCACAGTGTCTACAACATTTTACATTTTCACAAGCAGTGCACAAGGGTTCTAATTTTTCCACATCTTTGCCTGCACATTATTTCCTATTTTTCTAAAAAGAGCTATACTAATGGGTGTGAGGCAATATTTATACCTCGAATGAACAGTGCGGTTGAGCATCTTTTCATGTACTTCCTAGCCAATGCGTGTCTTCTTTGGAGAAATGGCAATGTAAGTCCTTTGCTCATTCTTTAATCAGTTGGGGATTTTTTGTTATCTATGTGACTTTTTATAACTAAACTTTTATTTACTTTTTAATTTCAAAAATAACACATCAATTGGCTCGGCGCCTGTGGCTCAACGGGCTAAGGCGCCAGCACGTACACCTGAGCTGGCAGGTTCGAATCCAGCCCGGGCCGCCAAACAACAATGACAGCTGCAGCCAAAAAATGGCCGGGCATTGTGGCGGGCGCCTGTAGTCCCAGCTACTTGGGAGGCAGAGGCAAGAGACTCGCTTGAGCCCAGGAATTGGAGGTTGCTGTGAGCTGTGATGCCACTGTACTCTATCCAGGGTGACAGCTTGAGGCTCTGTCTCAAAAATAAAAAATAAAATAAAATAACACATCAATTGTTAAAAAAAAAAAATTTTAAATCATGTTTAATTCTACCACTTAGAAAACTAAAGGAAGTTACTTTTAAATTTAAATATTCCTAGAAATAGCTTCAAGATTCTAACTAATACTACAAAATGAATATATTAAATGCACAATAATGTTCTTATTTATTTAGGGACCTACTATTTTATAAACAATTTCTTTGGATACATTTTCTTTGGGAAAAAAAACCTTTATTTTATTTTGCTTGTTATTTTTTGTCACAGTCTCTAGGGTTACTTATTACCTTCCTAGTTGTTTCATTAATTTTGTTACCAGATGAAACAGGATCCTCATCTCTCCTAGAATACAAATCAGTTTTCTAATTCTCTCCTCTGGAACTGTCTTCATTTTTCTTTACTTTATACAAGTTAATGCAAATACCCACTTCCAATACCCCTGAGAACATACATGTAGCCCCGCTGCTTTGCCAGAATTCTCAATTGCTGAGTGTTCCCCTACCTGCTTTCCATCAGGAGTTACAACAGTGTTCTCACTTCCTCCTGATTCTCCATACCTGACTCTGGCTTCCTTGTGAGCAAAAGCAGGTAATCATCTCAAGGCACGTTCCTTTATTTAGACTACTATCTCTTCTAAATAGTTGGACTTAGTGCATTTTCTGCTTTTATAATTGTGATATACCAAACGTTTTCTGAAAGCCCTCAGCTTCATGCTATTGACTCCGTCATCTCTCAGTAATCCCTGACCCTGTTTCAGGACGCCTCAGTGTAGGTCACCAGGCTTCCTCATGTTTCTCCTTTTCAGAAAGTGAAGTCACTGCTTTTTCTATGCTAACTTCCCAGATATGATCCTGCTTTAATTACCTGAAAGGTGAAACCTCTAATCAAATTTCATTGTAAATGCTGTGCCTCACTGTTTAAGTCACAATAGGATCTACTGAACAGACCAATTGATACTTATTGATAATCCACCTTGCTAAATCATTTATTACTAATTGAAGTAGTTCACATATATATACTATATCTCTAATAATACTAAGAAAAACAACATTTTCTGAGTGTTTGATATGTGCCAGTCATTATTCTAAGCACTTGACATAAATGAATTTATTTATCACAACAAATTTGTGATAAATTAATATTCTTTCTTTTATGGATGGGGACACAGAGGTATAGAAATATGAGTATATTTCCCAAGGTCACATCGCTAGTGAGGCACACACGTCACAATTTACACAGGGCAGGCTGGATGTTATGTCAGGTGTTGGTTCGTGGGACATTTTAATGGCTACCAAGAAATTTCAAGTAAGTATTCTCTCAAGAATTACAGAATATATTCATTTATTCAAAAACCACTTATTAAACATTGACTCTGTACCTCCATTATGATAGATACCATGGAAAAGAGATTTAGCAAACCAGTATCTACAGTTGAGGGAATTTAAATTTAGCTGAGAAGACCAAAGACACAGATGTGACACAACCAAATAGTGATAGAATAAATGTTCAAACAATAGATGGTATAGAACAGCTCACCTGTGATACCCAAAAATCACAAAATGGAAAATAATTGTAGGACCCATTTAGGGCAGTACAAGGGACTTGGACTACAGCGTGAGAAAATTAAAGAAGAAAAGGGAAACCTTGATACTGTGAATTCATTTAACTCAAAAACTATTTTTTGAGCACCTACCATGTGTCAGACACTGTGCTTGGTACTAATTATTATTTTTTTTTTGAGACAGAGCCTCAAGCTATCACCCTGGATAGAGTGCCGTGGCATCACAGCTCACAGCAACCTCCAATTCCTGGGCTCAAGCGAGTCTCCTGCCTCTGACTCCCAACTAGCTGGGACTACAGGCTCCCGCCACAACGTCTGGCCATTTTTTGGTTGCAGCCGTCATTGTTGTTCGGCGGGCCCAGGCTGGATTCGAACCCACCAGCTCAAGTGTACGTGGCTGGTGTCTTAGCCCACTGAGCCACAGGTGCCGAGCTGGTACTAATTATTAGAAGGATTGTTAAACCATGGAAAGCATCATTGAGAAATATTATGAAATTGCTTTCTCTTCAAAAATTTTTTTGGAAAGGATAATCTGAATTTAGTTATGCACAGAGGCAAGGAGATGAGCTGAATGATGAAAATTGTACTTAATGATACCAGGGTGACATCAAAGAGGGACCTGTCAGAGGTCTCCCTATTGCTGTCCCATTGAGGTGTGCAGGTAGAAGTCATTAAGTCATCTCAGGAGCTCACAGACGTTCAAGGGTGGTGCTTGAACCCTTCTTCCATCTCCATCCCTTGACTCTCCCTTTCCTCCCAATCGCTTTTCTACAGCCTCTGCAACTAACTAGATCTGTGATCAGCAAACTCCCTATATCCTCATTGTTGTGGCTACTCCTTTCCTCCTTGGCTATATTCCCTGAGGCCACAACTCCCCGACTGTGTTCTCTCTCATACCAAGTGTATCTCAGGGGTGTGGGGGGGGATCCTTTCCCTCTATCACTCAGTCTTGCCAGTTCTCTGGCATTTGCACTTTCCTCCCCATCTCTAATCTATGTCACTAGCATCCCTCCCTGGACCTAACAGTCACCAAACAAGTCTTACTGCTTCTTATCAGATCCCCCACAAACCGCCATCTGTGACAGCCACAGTGATCTCTTAAAACCTTACATCAGATTGAAAGCTTCTTGAGAGCGGGGACCTTATTTCCCTTGGTCATCCCTGGGTCTAGCAGCACCCAGAATGAAGGTTGGCAGAAAGCAGGTGCTCCGTCAACATCTGTAGTAAATAAATGGGTGAACAAGTTTTCAAATACTATGTGCTGTGTCCTTCAAATGCATTATCTCATTTAACCACCATAACAATCTTATAAGGTTGGCTCAGTGCCTGTAGCTCAGCAGCTAGGGCACCAGCCACATACACCGGAGTTGACGGGTTCGAACCCAGCCCAGGCCTGCCAAACCATAATGACAATTACAACAAAAAAATAGCCAGGTGTTGTGGCAGGCACCTATAGTCCCAGCTACTTGGGAGGCTGAGGCAAGAGAATCGCTTAAGCCCAAGAGTTTGAGGTTCCTGTGAGCTGTGACAGCACAGCACTCTACCGAGGGTGACAAAGTGATACTCTATCTCAAAAAAAATAAAAAAATAAGGTATTAATCCTATTATCTCCTTTTGAAAGATGAGGACACAGAGATTTAGAAGAGACAATTGCTCAGATTCACATAGCTAAATGCTTTGGGCAAAACCCCCACGATTCCAATGTCTTGTCGATATGAATATTTCCCTGCATAACATCACCAGCTGTGTGAGTGAGGGTGCAAGAAAGCTGCCTCAGCACCACATAGGTGCTCATGAGTGAACCAATGAAATGGGCCAGGACTCACCACAATAAGCACTTGTACTTAGAAAGTTTTTGTAAATATTCTAATTTCTTTACCTTTTATATATTTCCACTTGTCACGAAAGCCCTCAAAGTTGAATCAACTAAGGCTTTTGCTAAGAAAGCATATTCTCAGACCCCAAGTCACCAAGATTCTGGATCAGTTGGTTCATGTGATTTTTAGAAATATTTTACTGGAATATGATATGCAACTAGAAAAGTGCACATATTTTAAGTGCATACTTTACTACATCTTCACAAACTGAATATACTTGTGTACCAGCACTAAACAAAGGTTCCTGCTATTTCTCCTGAAGTTTCCCTGAACGCTGAGACACTATAGGAGTGGTTAGCAGGAAAACGCTGAAAGTGAAAACCCCTTACTTGTACATCTTTGAGGATAACAAGGACAAGAGAACTGGGGAGAGTAGTTACTTGACCACTGGGACATTGGGGACATTGGGTATTTTTTTTTCTTTTGAGACAGAGTCTTACCCTATTGCCCTGGGTAGAGTGCTGTGGTATCACAGCTCACAGTAACCTCAAACTCCTGGGCTTAACCGATCCTCTTGCCTCAGCCTCTCAGGTAGCTGGGACTACAGGCGCCTGCCACAATGCCCAGCTACTTTTTAGAGACAGAGTCTTGCTCCCAAGCTCTGGCTGGTCTCGAACTCCTGAGCTCAGGCAATCCACCTATCTTGGCCTTCCAAAGTGCTAGGATTATAGGGTGTGCCACCATGCCTGGGACATTGGGTCTTGAGTGGGTGGCATTGGTCTTGGTTAAGAGAAGGCTGAGTTGCCAACTGGTTTTTTTGATATTCAAGAAGCAGAGCTCATAAATAAACACCTGAATAGAGGCCCTGATGACTCAAGAGAAAGAAAGTCCATGGATGCCAAGTGCAGGCCTCAAGGTTTAAAACACCTGAACAAACAACAGAGGGAACTCATGGGCATTAGTCATTGAATCACCTGTTTGAAAAGGACGCATATGTCTCCTACAGGTTCCATCTGAACCAGACTGGATCAAGGCCCTCAGAGCATCGTTCATATTCTCTCTCTCCCTCTCTCTCGCTCTCTCACACACACACACTGCCCAGGACTTGCCTGGGAATATTTTTTCCCATGCTCCACTCAAGTTCTCTCACTGAGGTCAGACACACTGTGATTCTTGGAACACAGTGATTCGCTGTCTTTTCCTACTACTTTTTTCTTCAAAATTTGATTACTGATGTTCAGACTAAATGACAAAACTAGATCTTGGAACTTGATGCTCTGTAAAAATTAAAATACTGAGTGGTGGGAAAAGAAGAAAAGGAATTATCCTAATTATCTCTTAATCAGCAGATTATCAGAACACTGAAATCAACCTGAGTGTCCCAAGCTGCATCTATATTTCCCCTCTTGCATTAAAACTCCTCCAGAGCCTAGCTTTTTAACAAGTACAGACATAGAGAGGGGAAAGGGATGAGTCATTTTGGCATTGGATTTTAAAGTTTCTCTAGTTTTTTAATGTCAAATCACTAACGATCCCTTCAACTTTTAAATTTATTTTTGTTTGAGTGTTGTATATTCAACAGAGGGTTGGGAATGTTTTTTGTTTACTGGGTTTGGCTCCTGAATTCTTTCCCCAGAATTTGTTTACTGTAGGAAAAGAATTAAAAGCAAAGGAGTCGCCTGACCCTGTAACGATTTAAGACGAATGGGATGTGTAAACTTTCTGCATAACTCCTTGTCTCTCAGCCAATCAGTAACCAAATGACAGTTCCATTGGGGGTCCAATAGAGAGCTTAAGTAAAGTTTCCTCCCAGAAAAGTAACACAGAGGAATCTTTTCCCGTTCTATTATCGATACACTCATTCATTCAACAAATTGTTCTTGCGCAGGCACTATGGGAGGTTCAGATCACGGAAGGAAAGCTCCCATCCCTGGCTTCTCCTTTTTCTCTCTTTGTTGGGACAGTCAAAGAAATAGAGAGAATACATCTCTGCCTTCCATTTGTCTCCAGTCTTCAGTGCTCAGTTAGGAAGTTGCACAATAGAGGGAAAAGTGATTCCCTCCCAACATAGGTCTTCTACTAATGTTGTTGTTTACACCTGTGCTTTTTTTCCAGGATGATTTTTATGAGACTAATGAAGGTAAAGAGACTTCAGAGGCTTTGCGAATCTAGCAGTCGTATTGCAGAGAGCCCACAGCTGACTCCAGGACCTGTTGATTGTCTAGCTCTGGCTAGACCAGGATACTCATCTGCTCTGCAGAATCAAAAGTCAAGTGTTCCACTCCAATTGTCTATTTTAATTTTCAAAGTTTTGACCTCATTCCAAGTTACAGCACTTTGCATCAGCAAGTTGATGGTCATTCAGAACATTCTGCCACATGTTTAAAAATGTGCCCGCAGCAGTGTGGTTTGGGGAACAACTTGAGTCAGGCTGCATTCGTACCTTTAACACATTTCACGTTCACATTTGCTCTCTCATAAAATCAGACCTCAAATCTAAAAGCCTTATAAGAGTTAATGTTTTTCCTAATTCAAGTCAGGTTTGTGTACCTGTTCTTAAAGCAAATACAGCATGTGAAAACAGATGTGCAGGGGGCAAGATATTTATTTCATAAAATGATTGATGATCCATTTTACAGAATAATTTTTTTTTTTTTTTTTTTTGAGACAGAGTCTCAAGCTGTTGCCCTGGGTAGAGTGCTGTGGCGTCACAGTTCACAGCATCCTCAAAATCTTGGGCTCAAGCGACTCCCTTACCTCAGCCTCCCACGTAGCTGAGACTACAGGAACCCCCACAGCACCAGGCTATTTTCTGGTTGTAGTTGTCATTGTTGTTTAGGAGGCCCAGGCCATGTTCGAACCAGCCAGGCTCGGTGTATGTGGCCGGCGTTCTACCCACTGAGCTATGGGTGTCACTCAATTATTTTCTTTACCAAGGGAATTTTCATCATCATATTCTATGAAAAGAATCAGCTTTCCTAGTATACTGAAACACTTTGTAAAATTTTAATTTAAATACACTGTTTAGACATCGCAAGCATTGTGTAAAAGAGAAAATGGCCCAAATCAGGCAGATGGCCCATATTATTTTTAGAGTTATTGCCAGTTTCAAGTGGAATCCAAATAATTTGTCAACATCTGGTTGGCATTCAGTGTCCTGAATAGATTGTTCTGAAGCAACTCTGCTTCAAGACTTAGGTTCCTAGTTGCTCCCCTGTTCAACCCTCTCAAAAGGCCCTACCCATTTCCTACACTTGAAATCTTTCTAGCAGTTACACAAGTTTGTACAGCCCAATTTAAATAAGGCTCTAAAAATGGTCTCAATTTTGTTTTGTGAGCATATATATATATATATACACATACCAAGCCCTCAAGAATACTGCCTATAAAAATTATTGCAGTTGATAAATGGAATGAAAAGAAGCCATCACTCTTTTGAATCAGTGTCTGTCAGTTAGCAAGATTTCATCAAAATGAGATGTGATTTTAGTCAAAGGGCAAAGTTTTGCAGTGGCCTATAGTTAAGCTGTCTTCATGGGCAAATTAAATCTCTATCTTCCCCACTTTTCTGCTGTATCTTTCATGCAATTTATATTCAAGGATTATGCATGATGGTTTAGCATTCAAGTTCTTGGATCAACTTTGATACAGTGCACAAGTGAATTTGCTCTTCCCACGTCCAAATCTTCTAGCTCCCAGCTCATATGACACCCTGTCCATGAAGCCTTCTCTAACTCCCTTGCAGGAAAACATGTCTCTACCCTCTGAACTCTTACAGCCCTTTGTCTCTTAACTCCTAATGACTTTACCTATTATTTCCTCTTATCTTCCTACATTTTATTATAACTACTTGTAGATAAGTTTTATCTAGTCTGCTCTCTAGAATTTTTGTTACTAGATAGCCACTATCCTTTAGCAGGGCCTGTTTCAGACTCACATTTGTGTGCACCCTATTGCCTCCCTCCATGGTAATAGTCCATATATATTTATTAAATTGGTATAAATGAAGAGATGAGGAGAGTTGTGCAATAGATACTTAGAAAACTTGCTTTTTCATGAACACTAAAAATTAACTTATAAACAACCTGTCCTATTGACCTATCTTAACTTACAAATAAACTTCCTATTGAAGTTCATGAGGATGCTTGAAAATTGGCTTTCTTAAGAACTAAATTTCACACGTTCTCCCTATTTTGCACTATAAATTTGCCAGCACAAAAGCAAAATTAGCTAAATCTTTGGCAAAACTCTTACAAATTCTAAATTATCATCTTGATGAGATCAACTACCACATGAGTGTAATTGAAAAAGTATCTCATGACCAAAGACTGGTTCTCTTTGAATCATGTTAATAGAAGCAGTAACATGCATTTAAGGAGTGTGTTATACAGTTCACAAAATGTTTCTGCAGACATGACTTCATTCCTGTTTCACAACAACCTGGTGAGATCAGTAGGGTAGGAATCGTCAGCCCTGTCTTACCAATAAGGAAAAAGGTCTAAGAGAGGATAAACTACTAAAAAGTTTTCATAACTAAACAGATGACAGAACTAGGGCTAAACACCAAGATTTCTGACCTCTGCTCCAAAAGCCCTTTCAATTATTTCACACTACTTACCTTAGAATACGTGAAGTAACTTTATTCCCTTGCCAGTAACTGATTTACTGATTTAGCAGAAGACTTATTATAATAACCATTGAATTCCAACCACTGCAACATGAAGAGAGGTCTGGGGAGTGGTATAATTTTCTTACTCCTAAGAGACATAAGGTGAGAAGCCCCTTTTTAATTCCTCCTGGATATAATTATATATGGTATTGATTTGTTATTTCTCTCTCCATCTTGCCACAAGCCTGAGGCCACAACCAATGCAGAAGAGGTAGGGGTCAAGAGAGGCAGAGATGGAGGCTCCAATGCCCCTCACTTGGAGTCATTGTGACCTTGAACTTCTTGAAGTTCAAGATTATCAGTTATGTCAGAGTTTGGGTTTCTCATTACTTTCATGTGAAAGCAACGTAACAGAAACAACATGGCAAACTATAATATATGAATTTGGGGTTGGGACCCAGGTTTGTATCCCCTCTCCAACACTTCAAACTGAGAATGTTACTTAATTGTTTTGTCTTAGGTTCTTACCAGTTTAAAAAAAAAAAAAAAAGGATATAAGTTACCACTGCTCAGGTTTATTCAGTCAAAGGCACTAAGTAGTGGGAAGTGTCTGGCACACAGTAAATTATAAATGGACATTATTATTAACAATGGACTGCAACAATATCAATGCCATAAGTATTCTTTAAACTATAACTTTACACAAAACAATTGTATCGGCTCATTCATCATTTCTCCCCTAGACAGGCAGGCATTAGAGTAAATACAAGTGTGGACTGCTGTAAAGCTTAGACCAAGAATACCCAACCTCTGAGTGAACTTCATTTCCCTGAAGCTTGGAGATCACTGGGCAGGGCTGGGCAGGGGATGAAAGAGTTGATGATAAAATTGTGCATTGGAGCTGGGGTTGGGGGCTGCTACCAAGGCTGGAATTTGCCTTGAAGTCAGCAATCAACCCTTCAAAGCTAGGCTAACAAATCAAAGGCTTGTCATTTATTTGTTTTTAATTTTCCCACAGGAAGGTTTTTAAGGATTTAATTGTTCAATTTTAATGCATGGTGGGGTAGGAAGTGGGGAGAAAGAAGGAGAGAGAGAAAGATCATTATCTCTTATCCTGAAAGAGAACATAGGTTGGATAACCTCATTTTACGAACCTGCTATTTATATAACTATGAGGTCATTGTAGTTCAGGTAGTTTAGACTTCCTAGGTCTTCCTGGCTTGCAGCATTTTAGCATTAACAGAATGTTGTGTCATTTTGGAATAGTGTCATGTCGCTAGGAAGAGCTCATTTTTATTAGCAGCATAATCCTCAAACCACGCTTTCCCTACCCTGTTGATCCCATTTGATGAAGTGGAGAGTTTGTACTTGCTCTGATGATACACAGCTGCCTGAACAGCACCTCAGCCAGCCTCCAGTCTAGGGTCAAAACATCTGCATGCTCCAGGAAAAGCCAGAGGACCCAAGACCGGCCCACTAGGAGAGCATGAAGCTTGTGGGTGTAGCGACATCAGAGCTATTTATTAATAGTTTGGCTTCTGCCTTGATTTTCCAAAGGCAGAGCCGATAATGTGAGCAGCTACTTAGCCCACAGAATCTAGGGCTAAGAGCTCTTCTCACTAATTTTAGTCTGCTGGAAACCTGGATAAAAAAGTCACTCCTCCTTGAACAAAGTCCCTACCTGCAGCTGCTGGTGTCAGTACTGGAATCTCCTCCCCGTGTGACCTTCCTTGCCTCTGTAGGGTGACAGGCTTCCCAAAGCTGGCACCCTGAGAACTCCTTTCTCCAGGCTATGGGCCCAGAGCGGCAGCAGAGGGTGCCTATGTGGCCACCTACCATCAACTTGCCTTCATGTCTGGGTAAGTCCCACCTCACTCCCCCAGCTCCCAGGAGAGGGTTTTCTCTTGAATCAGCACAGCCCAAGAAGGGCCTCTTCTGTATCAGTCGGGAGAGGTAGGCCTCATTGCATTCTACAGGACTCAGAAGAGAAAAAAACACAAGTGGTTATTCTTGTGGTTTCCCTAATCTGTGTACCAAGGGCAGCAGGAGCCAGGTGACCTTGTGTTTGAAATAAAACAGGTAACTTTTCTGAAAGAGGAGGAAGCAAAGTGTTTCTCCAGATACAAATCCTGCTCTCATTCTGGGCAGGCCCCCTTTAGCTAGCTTTCAGAATGTCACAAATTGCTGCCATTTCTAGTGATGGCTGTGCGGTGCTTGTCACAAACTGGCTAGTGTTTCAGCAACTCTCTCCTCCCCAGAAACAGAGGAAAACCTAGAGGCTTTAGGCCGTGTCTAAGAAGTGCCCAAATGATCTGATGAAAATTAAAAATTAGTCTCAAATTTAACTCATTGTTGTCTGTATTCAAGGCCAGAATATAGACAAGTGGATAAGGAGGAAAGTGTTTCAAACACAAACCAAGACAGCAATGCCCAAAGGCACAAATAATCACATCTGGTTCAGTCCCCAAAGTGGGGAATCTTATGAATGGTGTTTCCCAAACTGCATTCCTTACAATTCTACTGTTCTATGAAAAGTTACTACTATATTGAAAAAAAGATTCCAAGCTCCAATAAGATTAACTTTGAGATAAATGATATTAACTAGATCTCTTTACTCGGGACTTCTCAAATCATTTAAAATGCTAACATGCAGATTTAACTACTTTTTTTCTGAGCAATTATTTATTTACTTTTTTTTTGAGACAGAGTCTCAAGCCTTCGCCCTGGGAAGAGTGCCATGGCAACACAGCTCACAACAACCTCAAACTCTTGGGTTTAAGCGATTCTCTTGCCTCAGTCTCCCAAGTAGCTGGGACTATAGGCACCTGCCACAATGCCTAACTATTTTTTGGTTGTAGTTAGCATTGTTGTTTGGCAGGTCTGGGCTGGGTTCAAACCCACCAGCTCTGGTGTATGTGGCTGATGCCCTAGCCGCTGAGCTACAGGTGCTGAGCCCAGAGCAATTTATTAACAACCTTTAGAAGTATGGGAGGGAGTGGTGTTTGAGAAACACACATTGTCCAATAAGATTTTATAATCCCATGGGACTCTCTGGTAAAGCCATTCAGATACTTTGCAGTGTCCAAATTCAGATTATACTCTGGTTCTGCAGAAGGCCAGTCAGAATGTCATGAATAAATGGCACTTAGAATGCCATCATCTAGCCATAGTATGAGTTGTGAAATGTAATTAGTAGGCCAATTAGAAACTGAATTTATTATCTTGACATGACCTATAAGGAAGCAATGGTGAACAAACATGAAACAGAAGTTCAGATTTATATTTTGGAAAATATTGGAGCCCCAAGTGGTAAACGCTCACTCACAGCACATCCTGCTCCTGGTGGCTGGAAAACCAAATTATTTCAGGTCTGATGTTTAACTAATTAGAATTAGTAATTCATTCAACCATTTATTAAATTAACATTAAAAGAGCCAGGTTCTCTGCTAGACTATACTGGAAAACTGTAAAGGCTGTAAACCAACCAATACAGGATTTCTGCTTATAAGGTGCTCTGGACTACTTGAGTTTGAACATGTAAATATATACAATTACAGCATAAGATACAAGTTCAACACAATACTCTGAAAACAGAGAATAAATTTACATATCTAGCCGTGAAAGGTTTGGAAGCCTTCACAGAACACTTGATATTTGAGCTGGAAGGAAAGATTTGCCAGACGGAAAAGCAGAAATCTCATTCATGAAAGATATAAATTTGAATATCCAGACTCCATATTTAACCACATAAAAGCTGACTCCAACATTTACATATTAAATATAAACATAAATTGAAGACAAAAGAATTTTCCAAAAATGCTCTTTGTAAAGTTATAAAGATTTGAGAGAAAATTTTATGACAGAGAATCATCATTTTCTCTTTACTTCTTGATCATGAGATCCTGTGTGAAATTCGGTGTGAATCAGAGAAGCCCCATGCGCTGGAGACTATCTGACTTTGACCAGAGAAAATGAGAAACAAACAGTTATTTCAAAATGTTTCTAATTTTTCAGTTTAAAATAGCACTCATGGGGCTCGGCGCCTGTGACTCAAGCAGCTAAGGCACCAGCCACGTACACCTGAGCTGGCAGGTTCGAATCCATCCCGGGCCCCACCAAGCAACAGTGGTGGCTGCAACCAAAAAATGGCCGGGCATTGTGGCAGGTGCCTGTAATCCCAACTACTTGGGAGGCTGAGGCAGGAGACTCTCTTGAGCCCAGGAATTGGAGGTTGCTGTGAGCTGTGGTGCCACAGCACTCTATCCAGAGCTTGAGGCTCTGTCTCAAAAAAAAGCACTCATGGTATACAGGAAATTGCCTGTATCAAAGCCTATTTTTCTTCCTGATAATTTTAGATTGCTATAATCTAAGTAGCATTAGGATAAAGCTTTTCCTCACTATGTAGGTTTTTCCTTAGAGTACTATCTCGACCAATGTGACAATTTAACTCTACAATGGGAAAACCCTTTTATGTTAAGCTTTTATATATTATACATTCACAAATTTACATTCAGAGTATGCTGCTTCCTATATTTCCAAACACTTAACATGAGTCATTTATACTTAACGAAAACAGGAATTTTTAGAAAGTTTTAAAGGCAATATGTTTGTTTTGTTTTATTAGTGTTGTACAGTTTTTTGTTGTTGTTTTGTTTTAGTGGCTCATCTTGTTAGATTTGTTTTTTATTATGGGAGTTTGTTGTGGTAAGATTTAAATCTAGCATTATAATTTGAAAATTCAACCTAGTTTTTCCCTTAACACACTGAAAAATTTGCAGACCTTATAATATTAGTGGTTCCATAGATGTTTGTTGAATGAACTGATGGTGCCACAGAGGAGAATGGAAAAATAAAACCTTGGCTCCAGGCTGTGCCCATAGCTCAGTGGGTAGGGTGCCAGCCACATACACCCAGGCTGGTGGGTTCCAACCCAGCCCGGACCAGCGAAAACAACAATGACAACTGCAACGACAACAAAAAAAAAAATAGCCGGGCTTTGTGATGGGCACCTATAGTCCCAGGTACTTGGAGGCTGAGGCAAGAGAATCACTTAAGCCCAAGAGTGTGAGGTTACTGTGAGCTGTGATGCCACCGCACTCTTCCCAGCGCATCAGCTTGAGACTCTCTCTCAAAAAAAAAAAAATCTTGGCTCCCATTTGAATCTATAATTTTTTCTAAAGTCAGTACCAAACTCCCTTGCCTATACACTGGCTTGAAGATACAAAGATTTGGGGAATTAAACTAGATTCATACGATAAATTTTAGCATTGATAATATAACAGTTTGATTCATTCATTTATTCATTCATTTCACAATTTTCTAAAATATGTTTTGAACATTCACAGTAGTATTATCTGTAGTGATAATAATAACAAGTAATGCCAATTGGCAATATATTTTGTGCTCATTCCAACAGTCCTAAATTAGCCCCATTGTACAGATGGAAAAGTGAGGCACACAAAGCCACAAAACTTGTCCACAGTTACCCAACAAGTAAATGAGTTTTAAATTGACTCCAAGTCAGTCTGAGTTCAGAATTCCACATCCTTCAGTACTCCAGGAGGCTGTGGTGGACACTGTGGTGTGGATCATCTTCCCATGAGGGTTATAGGATCATAAACCCAAGACTGTAAGAGTAGATCATCTAGGCTCTCCTTTTACAGATAAGAAATCAAAAAGTGTGGCAATTTGCCCAAGGTCACACAGCGCCATCAAGAGATAGGTATAGAATGCCTCCCTCCCCCTCAACCTCGGCCCTTACCCCCTCCAACTTGTGTGTTCACATTTCAGTTCTCTTTTCTTTTCTTTTTCTTAGTTTTTGGCCAGGACTGAGTTTGAACCCGCCACCTCCGGCATAGGGGGCTGGCATCCTACTCCTTTGAGCCACAGGTGCCGCCCTCAGTTCATTTTCACTCACTACATGGAGCCAGGAATAAAACCAATTCCTCAATAAACTACCTGATCCATATTACACTTTATTATTATCACCAAAGACATAAGAAACCATATAAAAATGATCTTTAAGTATGAAAATCTCCTTACAAATAATCCTTGTTAATCACTTTCAAACTGACTTAAATGACTGAAACTGAGTTTAACAGTTTAGCCTTAGCACTAGGTCTCTCCCCTTCCTGCCACCCCAAGTTTCCAATTATCATTTAGTCTCCTGCTTTGAGGCCTTTTCACAGGTCATTACAGAGTTGCTGTGCAACTAGAATAAAGGCAAGATAGAATCAAAAGGATGTTTAGAGCTGGAACAACATCAGCATCTGATTCCACCTCCTATTGTCAGCATGAGAAAAGGCAGGTCTGGGAAGAAGTACATCACAATGGGACCTGGCTAAACAATGGAGCAGACTGTGCAGAACTCATAGCTGTGTAACTTGGTACTTTGGTATGGCACCAGGTGTTCTATTTAAACACCTTGAACCTCCATCTCCTCCTCTGCAGAAAGGAAAAAACCACAATTCCTCTTTTTTCTGTTTGTCTTAAAGGTCATATGCAATAAAATACATTCCACAGTATTTTATTGGCACATAGTATGCACTCACTAAACATATCTAGAATTATTACAATTTCGTCCTAGTTCTGTACCCTTAATTCAGACATTGATCTTCTTCTTTACATAATGAGAATTTTTCTTCTTGTCTATGTTACAAAGTAGCTTTGTGAATCCAGTGAGATAATGTATGTTAAAACCTGTCCAGATCTTCATCTTTTGAGCTTCAGCTCAAATTCTATTGCCTCTGGGCAGTCTTTAGGACCTGCCAGGTTGGGAATTAGTGAGTCCCTCTTCCATAATTGCGAGCTTATTTCTGTACCCTGATCCAGCCTCTATTTCACTTTCCCCTATACAGTAGAACCTCCATAGTTGACCACCTCCCTATCTTGAGCACCTTCTTCAGTTGACCTAATTTTTGTAGACCAGATATGCACCACATGTACATATCAGTACAGTAGGCCTAGTTCCTTATGTTGACCACCTCCTTATGTTGACTAGTTTGTTATAGTCCTTTGGGTAGTCAACTTACACAGGTTCTATTGCATTTGACTTTATTTTGTTTGTATCAGTTGCATAAATTCCTTAGTCAAGGATTGACTTTATTTATTATCTCTCTCACAGCCCCAGTATTCTTTTTTTTTTTTTTTTAAAGCACATGTTTTATTTATTTTTATTTTTTTGCAGTTTTTGGCTGGGGCTGGGATTGAACCCACCACCTCTGGCATATGGGGCCAGCGCCCTACTCCTTTGAGCCACAGGCGCTGCCCAGCCCCAGTAATCTTATACAGAGTGGCCATCAGATGTGTGAGCTTCTACCTGAATGCCTTTTTAGTAACTCAATTGCTATCCACATGAAAGTATTTGAGAGTTAGAATTATGGAGTTGAATTGAGTTCTTAAGAAGCAGTGAGGGCCAGGAGCAGTGAATTTCTTGAGCTCAGGAGACTAGCCTGGGCAAGAGTGAGACCCCATCTCTACTAAAAATAGAAAAACAGAGGCAAGAGGATCACTTGAGCCCCAGAGTTTGAGGTTACTGTGACCTATGATGACACCATAGCATTCTACCCAGGGTGACAGAATAAGATTCTGTCTCAAAAAAGGGGGGGGGCAGTGAAGATTTTAATTGTTTGTTCTTTTTGGGGTTGGGAGAAGGATGGAGGAGGTACAAAAAGAAAAGCAAATATTTAGACCCATCTAGGCTCAGCTTGAGGACACCTGTTAGTTGCACAGGACATTTCCCTCAGAGGTCAAAGTACGGCTTTATCATTGTTGTTGTCCTTATGGTAATAGAGATGACAACCTAAGAGCCAGTAAGTGACCTCTCCTTTTCCTATTGATAGCTCCAGTAAATAACAAAGGCAGCTGGCATATGGTCAGGCCCTGAGCTCCCATTGGTCATCTCTAGTTAGAACTCCTGCTTGTTAGCTGGATAGTCCCTGCGACCAGTTAAGGGAGGGCTCTTCTGTGTTCTTGGGCCCCTCAAAACCTGTTTTTCTCTCTGAATGATAAGAATAAACATCTTGTTCTCTATGACTCTACCTTGAACATTATAACTACTAGGAAAAATTAGCCATGCATGTGAAAGCAGGTTAAGGGAGCTGGGGGAATCAAAGCAAAGCTGAGGCCTGTTCTTTTTATGTGATAAATATAATAGCTAATTTTGTGGGGGGTTTGAGGCAGAGTCTCACTCCGTTGCCCAAGCTAAAGTGCCATGGCCTCAGCCTAGGTATAAAAACCTCAAAATTCTGCCTCAGCCTCCTGGGTAGCTGGGACTATAGGCGCTCACCACAACACCTGGCTATTTTTTTCTATTTTTAGTACAGACTATGTTACTTAAGCAGTTCTTAAATGCTAAGCTCAAGGGATCTGTAGGATAGAGTATAAGGTTGAAAGTCCTAGGCATTAGGGACAAAATAATCTGGGAAAAAGCCAAGAATCACTGCTGGCCCTGAGTACTGAAAACAATACTCACTAGACACAATACTGTTCTAGCCCTACGTCATATATTAATAGTTAAGAGAAAAGTGCAGTAAACAGAATGTGTTAAGACTTCAATCATGCAGATAAACTACTTGTTTTTTAATCTTTACTCTCTCTTTGAAGCTTTCTGTTGTACTGTATTTTCTCACACCTGAGATTTCAATAAAAGCCAGAGAGGAATGTTGGGAGAGGTCATACCCTTGTCTCCCAATGCAGAATGTTAGGAGAGGTCATACCCTTATCTCTCTGTGTGCAGTGCTTGCTAGTGTTAGCCTCTCTGGGCCCCACAATGCAAATGGACTGAGTAGGTATTATTCATTTTGCTTCAGGTTGCGCTAACAAGGATTCCCCCACTCTTGGCCTCCAAGAGCCACCACACCCAGCCTAACAATAGCTAATGTTTATTAAGGGCTTACTCCATGTAAGGAATGGTTCTAAGCACTCTGTGTATACTAATTTGTATTAATTCATTCAGTTCTTAACCCTATGAAGTAGTCCTGATTTTACAGAGGAAACTGAGGCACACAGAAAGTTTAAGCCAAAAGCCACACAGATAGTTAAGTGGCAGACCTTGGAATGGCAGGTATCTAGTTGGTCAAATGCCACTAGCCACTCTTAATTATGTTGCTGTATTGTCTTCCTGTGGCCATCTCCTTAATTTTGTGCCTAGTATATGTTTTGCATGTAATAAGTGTTCAATAAATATCTGCCGAAGAACACTGAATAAAACTTGAGCGCAGTGGAGTAGTCTCTCCCTTCTTCCACCTCCTTCCACCTCCACTTCTAGCTCCTCTTGACTTTTAATGATGATTATCCAATTGAGAGCTACATACCATTAGAGATCCTTAATTTAATTTTTTCTTCATGTTTATAACGAAGAATGAGGTGATCATCTCATACCAAGGGCTGATCTGGGTGCCTGTCTGTGCTGTTCCTTGACACCAAGAGTTACTTCTTCATCTGTTATGCTGAAAAGAAAGGAACAGCACAAAGTTAAGTCCTAAATAATGTATTAGAGTCAAGGGAAAATCAAATGTTACAATGACATAAGATGTGAGCAAAGGAGATGTGGCAGATGGAAAAAAGGAAAGAGGAGGAACTGAGTCAGTATGGGGCACTTCGCACTTGCAAAAATGATGCAGCTACAGAGAACTCAAAGTTGCCAACTCTCGGCAGTCAGTACCACATGATCTGGTAGTCGCTGAGGAAACATGGCTAATTTAAAATGTATTAACCTGGAAGGGAAATTTTATATTCAATTTATACATTTGTTTTGGTTTTATTTGCAAGTTGCCCAAAAGCCGTTATGTAAGTTTTTAGCTGGTTTTATGTCTATATGTTATTAATGCAACATTTTAAAAGAAAATAATCCTGTAAAGCCAAGCCTGAGGAGGTGTAAAGCCTCAAAAGGGTGAAAACTAGTGGTTTCCTATATACGTGTATTTAATAAACGTACACAATGATGCATTTAGGGCTTTCCTGTTTAAAATCAATTACAAATTAGGTATGTCATTAATACCTTGGTGTGAATAGTATGTTAGACCCTCCTTTTCTTTTTTCAAGCTGATTCCAAATTGTATATAAAATTAAATCCTCCCTTTTCGAGAAAATGCTTTCTTGGAAGAAAGAAAAGCTAAGTGGCTTGATGGGAAAAGTGTGGCCTCGGAGGAAAATCTTGTCCTCCCACTCAATGCCTGTGTGACTGTGGGCAAGTCATGAACCCTCTGCACCTCTTTGACCACTCGGCCTATTAAGTGGTACTCAGTCAAGGTCATCTGTACTACGCACTACTGCACTGGGGAGAGACCGGAAGACCCTAGCAGCCCTAGGTCCTTAAGTGGCAAAGTCCGGATTGGCTAGGGGAAGACCCCCAGATGTGGGCCGCTCCGTGAGAATCGGGGAAACAGGCCCACAGGGTGAGGAGGTGGCTCCATCAGCTGGTGCCCCGGTGAAGAACTGAGGCCGGTGGGCTCACCAGCCAGCCGACCACTCGGAAGCCCCCCACCGTGCTCCAGGCCCCGCACATCCCCGGAGCTCTGTAGGGCCTGCAAAGCACCCGTAGTCCCACCGCGGGAACGCAGGTTCTGCTGCTTGGAGGGACCTGGGATAACAGGCTAACCGGGAAGGTCGCCGTCATCACCTTAAGCCGCTCGAAAAGTTGGCAGGGTGGGGAGCACACCGGCTCCAGGCCAACTCCTCAAATTTGCCCAGATGTGGCCCGCGCCCCAATTCTAGGTGGTTGGGGGTGGGGTTGCCTTTGCAGGGAGCACCTCGTCTGTGCGAGCCGGCAGCGTCCTCCTGGAAGGGTGAAGGCGCACAGGTTCTCGGGCAGGGCGAGTGGTCCGGGACTGGCGCTGGCCGGCGCTGAGTGGCCGGGACGCGCCGGGGCTGCAAAGCCGCTGGCGCCCACCTGCGCGGGCCGCTGGGCGCAGGTCGGCTGGGCTCGGCCGGGAGGCGGGCCGCGAGGGGAGGGGGCGCGGCCGGCGCAAGGCGGGAGGCGGGCAGCGCGGGGAGGGGGCGCGGCCGGCAGCCGCGCGGCTTCCCCGGGGCTGGGGGCGGGGCGCGCGGCCGGGGAGGTGCGGGGGGCGGACCCGCCAGCCGCCTGCGCCGCTCTCCAGCCGCTGGCTCGCACTCGGCGGCTCCGCAGGGCAGGCATGGGAGCCGCGCGCGCCCTCCCGGCGCCCACACCTGTCTGAGCGGCGCAGCGAGCCGCGGCCCGGGCGGGCTGCTCGGCGCGGGTGAGTTCGGGCGCGGGCTGGGGGCGTCCGCCCGGGCGCCGGCGGAGCGAGGCGCGGGTAGGAGCGGGACAAAGGGCCGGCTGTGCGCGGAGTGGAGGGGATTGCGGGCTGCGGAGGCTCCGGGGACCTCGCTGGGGCTGGGGGCCGGTGGGAGCTCGACGGAGACTCAGGCGCTGCGGAGCGTTTGGATTCACGCAGTGTCACGCACGAAGCGGATGGGGAAAGAGGTTTAGAACCTGCTGTCTGGAGCGCAAGGTGCTGGGTGGGAGTGGGGAAGGAGCCAGCTCTGGGCGAGGTCTCCTCTGGCGGGGCGATGGCAACAGCCTCACCTACTCTGCACACCGCCGCCACCACGTATTGTCCCCGATCAAATTCTGACCATTAATTTTTAACCCTGGGCACGTGATAAAGAACACACCTTAGCAATCAAGAAAAGTTGCCGAAGTGTAGCAAACACAGGTTGGAGAGTAGGATTTTTTCTCTGGAGCCTTAATTGAGGACTCTGTGTTTCCCACGGAGTGCTGAACCTAAAAACTGCTGTCTGAACATCAGCAGTTGTAGGAGCCAAATATTTCTTCTTCAGCCGGTAGACTTTGAAATTAAAAGTTAAGAAGTCTTAAAAGGATAGGGAGAAGATTTATTTAGATCAAAGAACATGACCAGTCCCCTCCAGAATACAAATCAGCTTGGCTTTACAGAACCTAATGAGAAAGCAGCTGATAAAATCCTGTTTGTTTATTGCCTATTGGGTGACGCCCGTGAGAATTCAGAAATAGCCCGCGGCTGGTGGAAAGGTTCGGGTTGAAACAGGGCTGCTTCTCTCAGCTCCTGAAACTGAACTACAGGGCTCCCCTTTGCTTCTTAGGAACAGGTAGGCCATTCAGTACCGGAATCCTCTTCACATAGCCTTGTGGGAAAGAATTGGCTTTTTAGATGAAGTCCACTGTGGCCAAAAGCCTTATGCCAAATTAAATATTAGGACATTTATTGCATGTTGTTTCAAGATCCTACTTCCTATGACAGTATTTATAATAGGCAAGAAGTCTCTCAGGAGCAGATTGAGGTGGAGTGGGGAGAAGGAACTTAGAAAAGGCCCAGAAGCCACGTGTGCGAAAGGGTGAGTGATCATATGCACACAATCTGCATATGAATAAACTGTGTCACTTATATTTTTCATAATTAAATAAAGTCAGGAGGTAACTTGTCGGACCTTCCTGTGCCTGAACTGGGAAGCGTTTTTCCAAGATAGCTAAGAGGGATCTGATTGTTGTAACACTGACGATTCATTCAGGCATTTTTCTGTCTGTAGTGTAAGTGCCAGAGTGCCCATCAGTGTGTCTGAGGCCAGTGTTGGCCTCAGTCTGGGTGGTTAATAGTCTGAGGTTCTCCCGCACATCTCTTCTCATAGCCCCCTTAGGATTTAATCCACTGGGCATTATTCATGCCTCGCTCCCATTGCCTCCCACGAACTGTCTTACACTGACAGTTTTATGCACTCTGTTCTGTTCTGTTCTGCTGCCAACTGTGTCGCAGGCTCACAAGAGTGGTTCATTCTGCCTAAAATCTGATAGAGAGGAAGTTAAACTTCGTTTGACTACAAGATTGTCTTTAGGGTTGCTGGACTTGCAAGTGCCCTGCACTTTTCTATACAAGACTATAATTCTTAAACCATTATGTGATTAGGTTTGTTTTACTTCAACGGGTTCTATGACTCAGGAAAATGAGAGCAAGCCTGGTTGCAGAGTCTTCACAGAGCTTTGTTCATTCTCAGGCATTTCGTTTGGAATTAGCATGGTTTTGCATAGACTATCTCTGGTCACAGATTCAATGGAAGACCCTTTGTCATGCCTCCAAGTGGTGTCCAAAACTTGTATCTTTGCAAACTTTCCTGCTGTTTCTTTCTGTCATTACTGCTTATAGCAGTCCCAGGAATTCATGCATTGTACAATGGAGAATGTTTGTCCTAAGGATTAGGTTTACCCTCCCATCCCTGTCAGCTACAGGAGTTAAATCATTCCCTCAAACTTTGGCCCTCTTGAGGAGACATGTGTTGTTGCAATTTTGAAGACTAAGCTACAGAACCAGATAGCTGTGTAGTGCCCAGTTTCCAGAGAGATTATTGGTGTTTGTACATCTGATAATGTGCAAAGTCCCTCCACCAAGAGCTTGTGAAACAAAAGCATCCTCATAAGTATTTTTAGATAGACAGACGTGGCTTATATTGAGTGCTGGAGGATAGAATGTGTAACCCTCTTATGAATCAGATACCCAGAGCTGGAAAAGAAATAAAGTTTCTGTATTACTAAGCATGGTGAAAAAAAAATAAGTAAATAAATACTTTCTTACCTTAATTTTCCTTTCTTGTCTGCCATCTAGGTGAAGTGATGTTTGAAAATACTTAGCTGGAAACTTCCAAAGATAATTTATGTATATCTTTATCCAACAAAAACTTATTCCTAGAAATGAAATGTTATAGCTCTAAATTTTTCTTCATCCAGATTTAGCTAAAATAAGAATAAGACTTGGAAATCTTCATTCCTTCTTTAAGGTGTGAGTTTCCCAGACAGCTCCACAAGGATAAGATGATTCATCTGTAAAGGTGAGAGAAAGTTTAAAGTTCTTTGTCCTATTAGTTACCTTTCCAGTTGTGGGATTATGAGTGTTCATTACTAGTTGAGTTGAGAAATTAATGCAAGTCAACAACTTAATTTTAAAACATCACAGTTGTCATTTGAGGTTCTGTTATTAACGGGGATGAGTCAGGGTTGGCTATGAAAGCCTCAGAAAAAACCCTTAAAGGCCAAGAGAATCATTTTCTCCCTCACAATTTTCTTTCTTTCCCCCTCACAAAATGCTGTCTAAAAGCATTCATACCCAGCCATCCTTCCAATCAGTTCTTGAAAATGGCCCTCTGGTTGGAGTCTCTTTTTTCCTTTGCAAACTGATCAAGGAAATCTTGTATGCCAGATAGGTAAGAGGGTAGCATGATGAATTTCCTCTTTCCTTTTCCTCTATACCTCTACCCGCCCTAATGCCATGAGTAAACACCACTGAACAATAAATGACAGTGAGACAGTGTAAATGCCACGGCCCCTGACCTTGATATTCGTGATCCTGGAAAATCATAAAATTAGGGAATCCCAGAACTGAAAAGGAGCTAAAAAAAAAACTGTTTAAAGAGATCATCTGGTTGAGGCTGCTGTTCAGAACAATTTCTAAATCACCCTAATAAACATTTGATAAAGGCGTGAGTAACTTTTGGAAGCTTGTAACACAGATGTCAGTTTGAACTCATTTGAGGACCTGAGAACACACAGCCAAATCTCTCAATTTCTGGTTAGGTAATTTAAAAACCTAATCAAGTTGGAATAATTTGAATGGCATGAGATTCTAAAACTCTGCATTAGTTCCTAAATCTGAATTAAAGGTTTTTTAACGCAATTTTGTAACTTTCAGACTTACATAGAAGCTTTAAGCAAGCTATGTAATGCTGTCAGAACAAGGTCTTTTCAGCATAAGTTAACAGAGTTGAATAATCTAAAGAACTTGTAAGCAGTGTTTCAAACTAATATGAATCAGTGCTTTTGAAGTATCAGAAAAGTTTATTCTAAGAGATTAAAGTTTTACTCTGCACTGTCAGTTGGCTTTTCCTTCACTTCTGATTAAATGACCAGAATTCAAAATGGTGAGGACTCTGAATTAGTAATATTCTATCATATGGTAGACGCCTTCATATTCTCTAACAGAATTCTGTGATTTGTAAGTGATCCCAAAGTTTCTTAAGACATAGTCATTCATCATTTTGCCAAAGAATACATTTGACTCTGTATTTGAGGCTGGAGTGAGGCTGTGGCTAGTAAGCCTAGCTAACTGCCCAGCATTCACACCCCAAGAAAAGACTGTTCCTATTTCTCCACACCCAGTAATTCTCGTAAACTGGTTTCTAAAAACATTGTTTCTTTTAGAGTCAGGGTAGGCTGTGAAAGTCTCAAGGAAGGCTAAACAGACTAATGCAAAAGGAACATGCTATGGTAGCACTTGTGACATGGGACCCTGCTTCAAGGCCTTTGGAAATTTGGTTTTAAAAAAAAAAAAAACACAAGAATTGACTATACAGGCAAAACACTTGGAAAATTGAAATGAGAGTTAATTTACTTGAGAGGGGATTTAATTCAAGGCAAAAATCCTAACTGGATTTTTAAAGTGTATTTTGGACTTTTTCCTTTCATTTTTTTCCCTGATACCCTTGCCAATGGACTATTTCAATTTTTGGATAAATATAAAAAGCTAAAGACAGATACCACTGGAACAATTAGCAATTGGTAATTCAAACTCTGTACTTCCAAGATCCAAATAACAAAAATATTTCAGATTGGCTCGGTGCCTGTGGCTCAATGGGCTAAGGCGCCAGCCACGTACACCTGAGCTGGCGGGTTCTAATTCAGCCTGGGCCCACCAAACAACAATGACGGCTACAACCAAAAAATGGCCAGGCATTGTGGCAGGCACCTGCAGTCCCAGGTGGGAGGCGGGGGCAGGAGACTCGCTTGAGCCCAGGAATTGGAGGTTGCTGTGAGCTATAATGCCACGGCACTCTACCCAGGGTGACAGCTTGAGGCTCTTGTCTCAAAAAAAAAATATTTCGGACTTGGGATTTGAAGATCTGTGCTTAGTCTAGAAGATAATATGACTATATTATAACTGATGTTTTCTTCATGCACAGATATTATCTACACTGATGATAGTATATAGTAAAATACTACTTCAACTCCTACTGTCTCTCCTCAAGAATCTTTTTGGGACAGAGTCTCACTTTGTTGCCTGCCCCAGGCGAGAGTACCCTGGTTGCACGGCTCACAGCAACCTCAAACTCCTGGGCTCAAGCAATCCTCTTGCCTCAGCCTCCCAAATACCTGGGACTATAGGCACCCACCACAATATCCAGCTAGGTTTTCTTTTTTTTTTTTTTTTTCTATTTTTAGCAGAGACAGGGTCTCACTCTTGCTCAGACTGGTCTCAAACTCCTGAGCTCAAACAGTCCACGCACCTCAGCCTCCCAGAATGCTAGGATTATTAAGAATCATGGTTTTACCAGCACATTGTACCCCTGGATTGCACTAATGTACGCAGCTATGATTTAATTAAAAAAAAATCATGATTTTTAAAACAGAAATACTTCAAAGCTTCGACCTCTGAATTCTGTTTTTCTTTCTTAAGATAAGCTGAAGTAAAACTTGGCTTAACATGTCTGCTGCTCAATGTCAGTTACATTAACATTCTCCACATTAATCAAAGGGAGAAGATGGTGTCTTGGGGCCCAAGATACGGCAGTGTGGGAGATGCCTGATTCCTCCTAGTACGTGTCACACTTGGCAGGGATTCTGGGGTGAGCGGGGCATTTAGTCACCTAGAGAGCAACTTGCATAAAACTTGCATAACCCTAAGGGCTGAGTCTCTAGCCAGAAGATGGGAATAATCAGACAGAACTATGCCTCACAGATCGCCTAAAGAGTTGCTGTCACCACACTCACCCATTGTCAAGTTCTCCACTGGGGACGAGGACTCGGCCAGCATTGCTATTGCCTCCCTCATCCACTTAGAACTTCTAGTCTTGGCAATACCCCCCAAAAAGCACACACAGACACATACGTGTGCACATATATATGCACCTCATGACTTCAAGGCTTTAAAGAAATTAGTGTGTTTCCTCCCCACAAAAAGACCCAGGAACGCTTCCTATTTGGAAAGATGAAGAGAAACAGAGTTTCAGGGAGTCAGGAAGTCCCAAGGAATTGGCTTTCCAGGACCTTGTTCTTTTCCCATCCCTATTCTCCCTCACAGACGTGGAAGCCAAGAGAAAGGGGCAAGCAAAAAGTTCCCAGAGGTGGGTGGGGCACGCACGTACTTTAGAAAGGCAGCGAGTAGCTTTTGGGAAGGAGCATTGGCGTGCTCAGCCAACCCTAGATCAGGGCATTGGGATTTTCCAGCTTTAATGTAAAAGAAAGCAAAAAGCACCCACAATTGCTAGTAGATCTGTGCCCTCAAAGAGGAAGAGGTGAAAGTACCTAAGAGTTTCCTCCTGACTCCTGCTGTGTTCCACTACCCTCTTGAAATCTACCCTGTCTTTTCTTGTCTTGGGGTGCTTGATTATGAATGAATGGCCCTCCTGGCTAAGCTGCTCATGAACCAGATTAAGAACCAGTCAGAGCCAACTGATACTTGCACATTTGTGAAAGCGCTTCCAGGCGTCTTTGTTGTTGTTTCTCTTGTAGCATGGTTAATCAAGGTCTCTAAACATACCTGTCAGTTTAAGATCCAAGCGCCTTTGGTACACACAGCCCTTCACCATCAGTCTCTCCTGCTGCCTTGGTGCCTTGGCCACACTTCCTCTGCCCCACCCTTGCTGAGCTAAGTATAATCCCTCTGATGACTCACGCTGTTGCACAGCTCTGCGCTTACACAGAGCTGTAGACCCTTTCGTTCCCTAAGTTTCTCTTTCCCTCTGTCTTACATTATTGAACATCTTTTCCACTTCAGCAACCATCTCAAGCATCAGGTGATGCCTGGAAAAATTTCAAGGAAATTTGCTCATAGAGGGTAAATTTAAATTACACAGCTTACTGAATGACCAAGGCATCAAGAAGGGACAACTTCACACTGTCACACTTACTAGGACTCCTATTTCTTCTGCATGATGAGTGTACTCAAAGGACAGTATGTTTCTAAAGCATTACTTCCCCTCGAGTTCTGCCCCTGATTTTACTCTCCACAGCGGACCTCAGGCACTTTCTCTGAGCCGCCACATCATCACATACATCTTTGTCTTTAGCCGTCAGCAGACACCACTCATCCATTCTTCCTCAATAAAAATGAATGTATGAAGCATTCACTTAATACATCTTTGTTGAATGCTATCATAGGCCCCAATTCAAGGCACATGGACTAGCTGGGAAGCCAGACACAAACACCTGAAAAAGTAACCAGCAGTAACAGTGGTCATGTTACAGCCGATACATTAGTAAAGCTATTGCCAAAGACCTTATTGGTGTACAACATAATCCAAAGTAAGAAGGAATATTTTGTTAGAGGCCTGGCTACACTGAAAGTAAATGTATAATAGTAAAGATTGTTCTAAATTCACAGCAAAAACCGAGAGTCCCATACTCTCTTCCAAGTGTATCATTACTTGGAAGTGATAGGAGCTCTAGTGACACTGGAGCTGTCCCTCTCAATGCTTCAGTCACTCAGTAAGCTGTGTGATTTAAATTTACTCTTTAAATGAAAAGGATGCCCTGAAAATTCCCCAAGTACATGTTTTAATGAGAATGAGAGGGAAGGGGGAAAGAAAGGCGGGACGGCCAGGAGGCCCTGGGGAGGATAAGATTTAGAATCCGGCACAAAGAAGCTCGGAATGACACGGACACTCAGGCCGGCCAGCAGTTCATCTGGGGACTAATGACCATGACCGGCTGCTGTGCAGTGCGCTGTCATCAGGGGCACCCAGCCGCAGGGCCGTCCTCAAGGTCAGGGCCTTGCTTTGTGAGTGAGAGTGTTATCTAAGTTTTCCTCTCCACACCCTGATTCCTGAGGACGTTCACAGACTTAGACAATTGCAGGCCTGCTGCCGGCTTCGTCCATCTGCGGTGAATGGACGTTCAGCGCTCGCCCTCCTGACCTCCTCGTCTTTGTTTCTACAGAGTGGTGCTCAGCATGGCGGGGATCCCGGGGCTGTTCTTCCTCCTCTCACTCCTCCTACTCTGCGCTGCGGGGCGTGCGGGCCCTTCCGGCGCCCCCTGGAAACCCACGTGGCCTGCTTACCGCCTCCCCGTCGTCTTGCCTCAGTCTACCCTCAGCTTAGCCAAGCCCGACTTCGGGGCTGAAGCCAAATTGGAAGTGTCCTCCCCATGTGGCCCCCAGTGTCATAAGGGCGCTCCGCCGCCCACGTATGAAGAGGCCAAGCAGTATCTGTCGTACGAAACCCTTTATGCCAACGGCAGCCGCACAGAGACGCAGGTGGGCATTTATATCCTCAGCAGTAGCAGGAGTGGGGCCGGACCCCGAGACTCGGGGTCTGCAGGAAAGTCTCGGAAGAAGCGGCAGATTTATGGCTACGACAGCAGGTTCAGCATCTTTGGGAAGGACTTCCTGCTCAACTACCCCTTCTCAACATCGGTGAAGCTGTCTACAGGCTGCACCGGCACGCTGGTGGCAGAGAAGCACGTCCTCACAGCTGCCCACTGCATACATGATGGAAAAACCTACGTGAAAGGAACCCAGAAACTTCGAGTGGGCTTTCTTAAGCCCAAGTTCAAAGACGGTGGTCGAGCGGCCAATGAGTCGAGCTCAACCATCCCCGAGAAGATGAGATTTCAGTGGATCCGGGTGAAACGCACTCACGTGCCCAAGGGTTGGATCAAGGGCAATGCCAATGACATTGGCATGGATTATGACTACGCCCTCCTGGAACTCAAAAAACCCCACAAGAGAAAGTTTATGAAGATTGGGGTGAGCCCTCCTGCTAAACACCTGCCCGGGGGCAGAATCCACTTCTCTGGGTATGACAATGACCGGCCGGGCAATTTAGTGTACCGTTTCTGTGACGTCAAAGACGAGACCTACGACCTGCTGTACCAGCAGTGTGACGCCCAGCCTGGGGCCAGCGGGTCGGGGGTCTATGTGAGGATGTGGAAGAGACAGCAGCAGAAGTGGGAGCGGAAGATCATTGGCATCTTTTCAGGGCACCAGTGGGTGGACATGAATGGCTCCCCACAGGATTTCAACGTGGCTGTCAGGATCACCCCTCTTAAATATGCGCAGATTTGCTATTGGATTAAAGGAAACTACCTGGACTGTAGGGAGGGGTGAACATGGGTTTCTTCATGTCAGCGCTTCATTAAGTACTTATTTTAGGAAAGGCCAAATTTTGCCATTGGCATGCACACATGTGTGCGTATGTATGTAATGTGTCATATGATGTCTTTTATCTGATTTCTTGAAATTGCAAAATGACTGGCTTTACTTTGAAAACTGGTTTGTGTATCATACATTTAAGCAGTTTGAAGGCATACCTTTGCATAGAAATTAAAAACATACTGTTGTTTGGGGTAAGGGGGGCTATTTGATAATTAAGTTAATCTTTCACCTTTTTGAAAACTTTGACTTTTATTTCATCTGAACTTTTCCAAAAGTTTATATTAAAAATATGTGGCATACAGGAGATATGAATTCTTATGTGTATGGTATGTGTGTATTTTCTTCTGTGATTCATCTTTTTTTTTTAATGTCTTAATGCTTCCCGATGGTAGTGCTCCCACCACGTATAACTCTTAGGAACTGTGACAACACGTCTTATACAGATAGTCTAAGCCTTGTATCTGGAAGCTTTTGCACAGTAGTCCTTGAACAGTAAAATGATTTGTCTGTATTAATATACATATTAAACTATACCTTATAGTAAACCAGTATCCCAAGCTGCTTTTAGTTTTGCAAAGTTGTTTCTCTGCCAAAGACAGCTGATCTACTTTGTAGGAAGTCTTTGTCTGTGGCTGTGCCAACTTTGCCATCACACCAGAATTGTCAAGAGTATTTATCCCAATCCTCCAACTTAACAGGATTTCACTCACATTTCTAGATCTAGCTATTTTTTAGAAGATAATAATCAGGGACTAATTAGAACAGACTGTTTTGCTTCCCAGCTAACAGTTGTGGTCACACTAAAAACAATCCTAGCATTTTACCCCCAGAGTATATAGCACATCTCGTGTTTTATCATTTGGATGGAGTAATTTAAAATGAATTAAATTCCAGAGAACAATGGATGCATTGCTCGGCAGATGTTACAGCAGAATAACCACTTGTTTGGAGCCTGGCACAGTCACACAGCCTAATCAAAAATTATTCTGCATGGTTTTCATCGTGCTTTCAGGAAGCTGTGTACTTGTTCAGTGTGGAAACTTCTCTCTCACTTATTTTATGGTAAAAATACTTGAAAGTTTCTTTAAGAACAAACAAATATGGCCCCTTCTTTTTCACCAGCTTTAAAAGAGTGCCTTTTGCTGTAATTCTATGGACTGCAGGTATATATAATCAGACATAATTTATATTGCATTATAATTATAATCAATATAAATGCAGCATAATTATAAATACAGTATAATTATACTTGTAAGTCTAATCCTATTTCACTCTTATTTATTATACATATAAATGACAGTTGGGAGAATGTAAAATGGACCAGAATTGTGCATTGCAAAAAAGGCTTTTATGAATGTTTTATCAATATGATAATCAGCGAATATAAAGGAAAGACTTTGACATATTCTGTGTTTTCATTTTGTTTCCCTCAGCCTAGGCAATTCTCTTTAAATGTTTCAGGGAAGAAGAGAAGAAATGGACTACAAGGTAGGTGTTTGCTGTGCTTGTACCCCAGGTAATCTCTACCTGTGTTGTGGCTATTCGTAAGAACATTCAAATAGAACATCGCTTAAACATTCTCCAGGTACCTTTTTGCTTGTGTTTCTTAAGCTTTTTGGAAGGATGATTCTGATAAGGCACTCAAGAAATGTTTTCTCCAAATTATATAAGAAATACTATGCATAGCAAGGAAATGCAGGGGTGTCAGGAATCTTCTGAGTTCCAGTACAATTTGCTTTGGAATCTAACAGGAATCTAGCCTGAGGAAGAAGAGAGGTCTCCATTTCTATGTCTGGTATTTAGGGGGGTTGTTTGTTTTTGCTTTAGCTCAGTTAAAAAAAAGAAATTCACCAAATACCTAGACCAGAACTGACTTTTTTAAAAAATAGATGCTCCTTTTATGAAGCACCTTGATTTCTTAATTTTAATTTTTGCAAAGGTAGACAATGGCACAGAGTCAAAATAATATTTAGTTCACAAGTAAATAATTTACTAAAGAATGGTATTCGTGTGCTATATACAGCTTAACTTATAGAACCATAAAAGAAAATTGTAGAATAATTCGAAATGGCCTTGTTTTCAGTGGTAATAAAAAGAAAGCATGGTATTAAATTATTATAGTAGTTGAAAAAAAAAGAATATTATGAATTAGTGTTTTACATGTATTGGTTATATGGACATATTAAGCATATTTGTCTAGGAATTCTAATAGAACCACATTTCTCAAAGTGTATTCCTTGAACACTCATCCTTCTAGATTTTCTACCATAAATAAGGGGGATATTATCATTAAGTAGGATGAATATGCCTCTGAATACTCCATCAGGGATATCCAAGCCTGTTTGCACATTAAAAGCTCCAAGAAGTCATACAGTAAAGGGACATACATGTTAATGTTTTAAAGTCTGCACTTCAATAAACATCTTTGATCATGGAATGCTTGTTTTTTCATGTAATATCTGTGGATAATCTAATGTTCCAATACATTTTGGGAGTTGCTGTGACAGCCTTTTGGTCAAAGTGTTAATGCAGAAAGAAGGATGAGCCCCAAGTGGTGTCAGGTATCATTGTATTTGGGGTTTACCCAGACTCTGTAACTAGGATTTGGAAATGTTCACAGCACGAAGTATTAAAGTCTAAACATGAAGATCATTTATTGCTGAGGATGAGAAGGTTGTGGCAAAATTTGAAAGTAATTTTTTACATATAGACTTTATTCAGAATTTTGAGTTTTAGTAAAGAGCTTGTGTTTAAAAAGTAGGAAATTGGCACTAAAGTGATGAAGAAATATGAGCCAGTAAGTGGCAGAGTTATATGTATATTGATTCTTCTGTTGGACCAAAAAAAAAAAGGACTGTGATAATAAGGTTATGCTCCTGATTCCCTTTATATGGCTCAGTCTAGCTATTCAGTTGGAAAAGAAGCCCCCAAAGGCACCTAGAGCATATGAGGTGACAGCATTTCCCTAACAATCCCTGCAGGAGATTTTTAACTCGGAACTTGTTGGGGATGACTACCCGACCCTGGAATGATGACCCTCTAGCCCACTGTCTGCTAACTGCAGGGGAGTGACAGTGTGCAGGGTGTCCAGAGGAATTCTGACAGCAGGCCTCAGCACTTCCTCACTGGTGGCTGGTGAGAGTCTTGGCCAAGAAAGATAAGGGACAGTCCCTCTTGCCTTGTCTGGGTTCTACTGCCATTCACCTGTCTGCCTTTTCTCCTTGTCTCATCATGAACCAGCTCAAAGATGCCTTGATGTTGCCTCTGTCGATTGATTCAGAATTGGATTCTTTTGAGACAGACTGAACAGGAATGCCATAAATAATGAGGCTGGGGAAGTAGGAATAAAGCACATTATATCCTGGCAAGCAAGTATGTTTGGTCACCTTAGTTGTTGAACCCTTCAAAGCCCTGTAAGACTGCAGAGAGCAGCCATCCTGGCCAACCTCGGAGCAAAAGTGGGGCTGCAGCTCCCTGTATCTCTCAGCTCTGGGCTTTCTTTGTGATTCCAGTGATGTCTTCTTTGCCCGGATTAGCATTGTGAGAACCTACAATAGGACAAAGGCATATAAAAATCCTTTTTACAGGGTGGGTCATAGCACATAGAGATGGTAAACATGGGCCATTTCTGGCAGATGAACAACACATCTGTTTTTAGTCTGGGGTTTCCCCAGAGAAGGAAATAAACCAATCTCTTCCAAGACAAAATTAAACAGGGCTGAGCTGGGACAGCAACATGGGGTGAGAATATAATGGCCTTGGGTTTGGGTAGACCGATTCCATGGTTTCCTAGTTCCTTTTGGCAAGTAAATCTCAATGCCATTTAATTTAAAACTTAAACCCTACTATCTGATTTAAAGATCCTCTCCCTTCTGGGCTGCAGCTCCTCCAGTGGACTGGAATGGAACAGAGGGAGAGGGAAAAGACAAATGCCTTTACCTGCCTTGCTGTGATTGTGTCCTCAGTGATTGCTGCTTCTCCGATAACACCAGCTCTTCCACCCTCCTTAGCCCTTACCCTTAGTGATAAAACCATCTGCCTCCTGCTTTGGGGGCAATTTCCTTACCTAGAAGACAGTGTCTCAAGTAGAGAACCAGCAAGAGCCCAGTCATCCTCTTCCATAATCGTATACCCATGAGAAACTCACAGGCTTTGTTATCGGACTGTGAGCAGCTCATTGAAAACCTGGGGGGGAATATGTTCCAGGCTGAGCAGATTGAAATGCAAGGACCTCTGTCAGGATCAGATTTATTCTGGCCAGGTTGGAGTGCACAAGGAAGCATCTGGAGAGAGATTCAGAAAGACAGAATCTGGCCAGTTCATAAAGCAATTAAAACTTCTGGCAAGGGCTTTGGAAATCATTCTACTTGAGAGGGGATATAATTGAAAGACTTGAAGGACTTTAAGATGGGGACTTGGTGGGGGTCTAATCAGGACCAGTTTCTCCATCAGTACAGCAGATACAATGCCTAGGAAAACAGTGATGTTAGGAATCCACAGAAACAGTAGGATATCCACATGTGAAGCTCCATAGAAAGAGCTTGAATCTACCTATAGATGCTATTTAAAGCCACAGAGTGAGACAGCATCACCTGGGAAGAGAATGAGACTTGAGACGAGGGCTGAGGACAGAGTCCTGGTCCACCAACATGTAAAGGTTGGGTTCAGTAGAGGAAGAGAAGCTGGAGGCATGGGGGGATCAAGGGAAGCTGGTAAGAAGTAGCCGGTGAGGTCAGAAGATAACCAGGAAAATGGAGTCTCACAGAAGCCAAGAGAAAAAAGTTGGAAGCTGAGATGAGGGCAGGGGGACAAACTTCAGGCGGTGTTTTAGAATGACCTTGTGGCAGTGGTGAACAAAATGAGGTTGAGGGCAGGAGACCGGGGGGAGTCTGTCTAATCCTCCAAGCACTAGCTCCTTCCACAGGGAGCAGAAGCTGGCCCCGTGCAGCTCTGTGTGCCCACCACACGTGGCAGGCCCTGGGCCCCAGGCGCGCTTCTCAGGCCTGTGTTTGAGTGAGCGAGCAGCTGAACCAGCCTGGGAGACGGGACACACCCTCCTGGGGGGGCCCAGGCTTCAACCGGGCCATGAAGACTTGGGTTCCAGAAGCCCACTGCCACCCTGCCCCAGACTGTTTTCTAAGACGCAGAAAGTGCAAGATGAGTCTTGAGTGTGGTATCTGCTGTGCATACCAAGTTTGTAAAAATACCGAGGGCTCTCTCGGTCCTGATTTACTGCCCCTTCTCTTCAGCCTATTAAAAGGACGAAGACACTCCCTTCCATAAAGAGCAAGGATGGTTCTGAGAAGCATCAAGTTCCAATCCAGTGAAGCAAGACTGAAGTGTTTGCCTTGGAGAGAATGAGGAGAGTCTCGGGAAATGAAATAACTAGAGCAAGGGGCTAGCGTCAGAGTGGCAGCCACAGGAACAGTAGCTCAGCCGACCATCCTGTGAGCGGTCTTCTCGGAAGGTTTTCCTCAGCCATCTTCTCTGAGAGTTTAACCCTCCCTGCTCCTGCCTTGGACAGTTCTCGTCTCCTCCCCTGTTTTATTGTCTCTGATCCGCACTCATCACTATCTCACATATTGCTTATTATATTTCCTTGTCTCTTTTTCCACCACTGGACCATAATTTCATGAGGGCAGATCATTTTGTCTGTCATAGCCCCACACTGGTATGTAAATTCTCAGTGAATAATGCTTTTCAAATAAATGATTAAATGAATGATCCCAAAATGTTTGTACAGGATGTCCACAAAGTTCATGTGCAACTTCAACCAGTCAACATGAACTTTATGGCCACCCTGTATAACCTATAAGACCACAACTGGGGATTCCTAGAGCATGGATATTCCTTGGTTCCAAACAAATTCCACAACGAAACTCTTGTGATGTCTTGTATATATTCTGTTCTATTCTAGCATGTATTCCATTGCTGCTGTTATTTACGTATCTGTCTCTCCTGCTAGACTATGGGCCTTATAAGAGCAAGTGCTGAATTCTATTCTTTATCTTCCATTGTCCGTCCCCTGGTCTAGCACAGGAAAGATATGGCGAGAAAATGAATGGATGTCTGCCATGAGTTAGCCTATGACCCGGTGTTTCCTTGTCCACATCTCATGTGTAATCAGGCAGCAGGTCTGCCATCCGTCTCCCACTGTCCAGCTCCTCTGCCACTGCCCTGTCTTGTTCTCTCTCCTTTACTTGTGACAGCAGACTCCGCACTGGATCCTGAACCTCCCAGCAAGACCACAGCTGCCTGAGACATGTTCTAAAGCACAGACCTGATGAGGCTCCTCCCCTGTGCTTTCTGCCAACTGGACACTGGTTACTAGAGGCCACCATTTAGTTTCTTAGCCTCGACTCCATGACCTAGTCAATAGTGTTCAGGTGCAGCTTCCATTGATCCTGGAGTCCCATCTCCCAGTGTCCTGCTCCCTTGTACTGAACACATCTGCGTTTTCAAGCCTCTATCATTGCCTGAGCTCTTCTACCCTCTATCCAGTTGGCCCTTCCCCCATCTTGCCATTATTTAATCATTCGATTCATTCAGCAAATGTCCCCAAGTCCATCTCAGTGCCAGTCTCTGGGTTCTTCCTGGGGCCACAGAGATGATGGAGACACGTTCCTGGGCTCCCCGTCCCTGTGTCCTCATCTCTGACTCCCCCAGAGTGAAGACACTCAGTAAATGACCTCTCTACAAATATACCTTGGTGTCAGGAAAACAAAATTGCAACTTTGTAAACTGAACTAATTTAATGTTCCCCAGAAATGGTAATACATCTTTGAGCTGCTTCCCTGCCTGATTAGTACATCTCCTTTCTCAGATTTATCAATGCTTGCTGTCCGTCCAGTTCTTTGATAGAAAATACCATGTTTGGTTAACCAGTGTAACCCAGGCATGAGTAATAACCTCTGAGGATAAGCCATTTGGGAACATAAGGACATTGTCCTTTAAAAGTGACATGTTTTACTACTCCAGGATAATAGCTAGACCAGCTAAGCACAGAGCGAGAAGACCCCATAGGCATGTCACTTTGTTTTTCTGTCTTCATAGGAAAGATGTATTTGTTAGCCGAGTATAACATAATACCAGAAAGAATTCATTTAATTCCTTCATTACACTTTTATCAATCAGCTTCTTTGTGCCTAATTTTCTTTATTAAGAGAATCAAAAAGCTTCATTAATAAGCTGTCTCACATTCTCTTCATTCTGTGGTCTAGAAAATTGTAAAATGCTATGAAGATCCATCTGGAAAAAAAATTGACTAGGAAATACAAACATTTGAGCCTGTAAAACTGGACATTAACATTTGTGATCAGATGTCCGTTCAGTGTATATTTTTTCAAATGGTCCATTTTTGCTTGAAAAAATACAGCTTTTTGAGAAAGAACCTTAGATTTTTGTATTACCTTATAACTGTGAGCTTCTGTTTCACTAGATGTTTTCTATTTCATTTATACTATGTCTTAGATCACATTTTTCTTGGCTCTGGAACTCCACAACCTTTTTATACAGTGTTTGTTTTAGATGCCATATTAAAAAACTTCTTTTGAAAGGTTATCAGTCTGTCCAGAGAGTCAAGTTAATGATTAGGCTATTTCTAAACTCTTTAGATGGCTACAGTTGAAAAGATGAAAAACAGAGCAAGAAAACCAATGACTACAGACAGAACTTTTCTAATTGGCTGACTGGCATTTTTGAGATAAAACTCTACACTTTTATTGAAATACCCTATATTTCTGGCTCACTGATTGTCACCGTATTCTAGAAGTGAGACAAAGAAGCTTGTGCAGTGGACCTGAACACCATTTAGAGTTTCTTGTGCAGAGACTATCACTGTTCAACTCTCTGGTTTGCCACTGACCAGGTGACTTTTTATTGCCAGTGACAACTCATCCCAGGATCCTGCAGTTTGTTCTAGTGATGAATTGACCTTGTGTTGAGACTACTATCAAGTCATTCATTGAAACCCACAAGCATGTCCCTAGTACCTGCTGTATGCCAGGTACTTTTACGAGTGCTTCACATAGTAATTAATTTATTTCTCCCTACATACCTATGGAGTAGGCATTGATTTTATATATTAATTAATGTACTTCTCCCTGCAAACCTAGGAAGTGGGCACTGATTTTATCTTCATTTCAGTGATAGACTGAGGTCAGGTAACTTTTGGAAAGCACTCAGTGAGAATTGGAATTCATATCTTAGCAATCTGCTTCTGAATTCATGCTCTTACTGTACTGATAGCAGGGTGTCAAGGGAGGACGGACAAGAGACATCTAACCATGTCTCTGATCGGGGGAGAGAAGCATCAAGAAAGGCTATACAAAGCAGAGATGTCTGATCCTTGATGAGGATGTTTAATCCTTGATTTAAGAGTTATCTGGAAGGAAGTTGCACCAGGAAGAAAATTTCTGTGAAGCTGTATTATATTCCTGAGAACTTTGTATCATCAGTATAATACAAATCATGCATGATTCTATTCACTTACATGTGAAAACCAGATATTCTCAGATTTCCTTTATACTCTGTCACCTCTTATACATTACTAATCAAAACCTACTTTATTTTAAGTGACCAACATTCAGAAGTTTCTCAAGTTTCTTGAGGATGGGATCTAAATTTTTAAGACACACTTTTGTTCTAACTCTGTTGTTTTTCATAACATGATTCTAATCCATTGTTAGTTATTTAATAAGTATTCCTGACAATTTAGGAAGATCTTTCCCCCTCTAAGTCAAAAATAACCTGGAAAAAATCAATCAAAATCTTGAAATATTACCTTTTTTGTAGCTTCAGACTAGACAATCTCAGATTTCTTTGAGTGTTGGAAAATAACACTTAAAAAAAATCTCTCCCCAAGGCAAGTTTTCTTTGCCAAATGCACTGACTTTTGCTCTTTCTTGGATCGCCCCCTAGTGGTTCATTTAACTTATGACTATTTCTCAGATGCTGACAGGTTGCGTTGAACGTTTTCTTTTAGTTGCATCCTTTCCACACCTCCCCCCATTTTCACAGAGAGACTGTCATAGAAAGCATCTTTGAATGAAAGTGAGCAGTATGCAAAGTGGCCCATTTAGTGGTGATCAGTCCATGTTGACAATAGTGCTGAAATCCCTGTATTCATGTTTGTGCTCTTGCTTTTTTTCTTTGTGCTGTTTTCTACTTGCCCACACCTCACTTTCTCCCCTTTGCCAGCATCCCACTGGAGTAGTGCCAGGTAACTGGTGATGTGACAGTGGCTTACAGGTAATTCTGCCTTGAATGTGGGAAGTATGCATGTGGGATGCACCCGGACAGGAGTCTTGTACTCCCACCCATCCGAACAAGTCAGCACCCCAGAGCCCTCAGTCAGTCCCAGACTTCTTGGCTCCTTCTGGGTAACTGAGGCTATGACATACTGGCCCAGACACTTGAGCACCATCCAAAGAGCACAAGAAATCGTTGAGGTTCAGCAGAAATCCAGGGACAGACCCAACCAGTGTCACAGACCTGGCTCTTTACCCTGGGTCCTGGGTGCCTGCACCAATTAGACGAGAACCAAGAAACTCAGTGCAATACACATTATTAATCCAAAATCTTCTGTCACAAGCAAAAAGCCAATTATTATCTTAGTAAGTTAGACTACTAATAAATTTATTAGAAGTAAAATTATTTTATTAAAGGATTTTAAAGAAGAATCACTTGCTTTTATCTGAATTTTTAAAGGACCATTTATATCACAGATGGAGCTGGAAGAAATCAAGTTACTCATGTCTTTTAGAGTTTTTCTTATAAATTGAGGTGCATTCTGGTTGGGTCGTCAGGGGAAGTAACACATTTGGAACTATCATCTCCTCTGATACAAAAGAGTTTTTCTGGAATACTCCCTGAAGGAAATGCTTGAGGCTATTTTTCAGTTACACACATACACACAGTAAATATGTGTGTGTACACATGTATATACCATGTATATGTGGAAGGAATACAGTCTAAAATAATGATAAAAATGTACAGAATGGTAAATACTAGACAATAACAATTTTTCAATTCTATTATAAACTTATGGACCATCATTATATGGTCTGTCATTGACTGAAACATCATTATGCAACACACTTTACCTGGTTCTTTTTAAATGCTTCAAGTCATTTTTTTAATCATATTCCAGTCTTGTCTTTCTTATTCCATTTTTTATTCCTTTAAACATCTTAAATATTTTTCTATCCTATATAATTCCAAAATATAAAGTCTTCTCTTGTATGTAATTCTGCTGCTTGTGTTTTTTCTCAATTTTCGTGGCTTAGTTTCTCTAAAGTAAATTTGCATTTACACTACTACAAGGAATCCTAAGGTACCATCAACTCAAGATCACTTTTGGTACTTTTCTACTTGAGGTTTTACAAACATCAGAATGTAGTTTCAAACTCCAACTCTGCTGTAGTGGTTCTCAACCTGTGGATCAGGACCCCTTTGTAACAGTGAAAATACATCCTGCATATCAGATGTTTACATTACAATTCATAACAGCAGCAAAATTACAGTTATGAAATAGCAACAAAAATAATTTTATGGTTGAGGGTCACACAACATGAAGAACTGTATTAAAGGGTCGTGGCATTGGGAGGCTGTAGGAAGGTCAAGAACCACCGTGGTAGAGGTGTAGCATATAGTTAGAAATTCTCACTGAGACTTATTTTAGTTAATATAAATACAGAATTGTCTTTGTGGCTTTGGTTTGCTGGCACCCTCCCCTCCCCAGCTGCCCTTTAATGTGGATATAGCCTCTGAGATTCTCAGCTATATGTAGGAGTCCTCAGATCTAATTATTTATCTTTCATGGCTCTAAAGCCATTAAAACTTAAAATTCTAAATACCTCATTGTAGCAAATACCTCCAAGTCAACCACTTACTATTTATTTATCACTCTGGTTTTCTCCCTCTGCATTTGTGGTCTCTGGAAATTTCCTTATGTGCATGTTAGAGATAGTGCCTGTGAGTGTCAGTCAGCTAGGCTATGAGGTTTTTTTTTTTAATTTATTGTTATTAATCCAGTGTCTAGTATTATCAGAGATATCTTACCTGTCATTTTCCTGGGACTACAAGTTTTTATCCTTTTTTTTTAATTAGCTGAAATGATTGACTCACTTGTGGCTTGATTCAGTGTTTATAGTGGAAAGAGTTTTTAAAAATTAAAAATCAATTTATCTATCACTTAAAAGAATTCAGCTTTCCAGTTTCACCTAGAAGCTAAAGATGTGACATTCTAATAACTCTAGTAACTCATTCTAGTAACTCTCATTGAGAATTTGGCTTGAATGTTGCTTTGTCAATGAGGCATCCCTGATCACATATTATAAGTAAATCCCTCCACAAGAACATACATCCTCATTATCTATCAGGACTCCTTGTTTCCTTCACATTTTAATATGCTGAAATTACTTATTCATTTTCTTAAGTAGGTAGTATCTATCACCCCCTCTAGAATGAAGTAAACCATAAACTATGTAAAAGCAGGCATCATAATTGATTTACTTACCATTTTTTCATGATATCTCAGAACATGTATGGCCCATAACAAAAACTAACTTATTAAGTTAGTAAATGAATTAGTGAAAATTTACGTCTTTTATTTTTACCTACTCAATCTTCTTTTCTCTGCATGTTTGTTGAACAAATAAATGAATAAAGGGAAAAAGAAAATCTGTGTCAAGAATTATTAAACACCAAGCCCTACCCTTAACCTCATTTGCCATTTCCAAATTACATGTCATAATATCGCTTAAAGAACAGCAGTACAAACTATTTTTTCTCTTATATAATCTAACTTGTTTCTTGAACCCTGCAATAAGAAATCAAAATATTAATCTTGCACTATAAGCCATTGTCTTTCTCTAAGTAATTACAATTAATAAACTTAAAGTGGGGACAAAAAGGGATTCTTCTGGACAAAAGTTTTACTGTTGTTACATTAAGGTGTTTATTGAGCCAGTAGCCTCAGAACTTAACTTTCATTTTTCATGCTATCAATTTCCAAAGCACTGAATGATTAATAATGACAAGGATAATAGTAAGAAAATATTGCTCAATACCAATTCCTAGTATTGCCTCATACCAGGACTGTATAATCAATTCTGTTGGTACATGCACATTATAGAGAAAACAGGGGTTCAGAGAAGTTTAGTTAACTGTCCACGGTCATATAAAGGGTGACATCATTTTCCTTTTGGAACTGAGTTTACCCCAGTTCCTTGAAGCTGAACGATGAACCAGATGGTCACAAGCCTTGAACTTTGTTGTACTGTATGACAGAGACCAAATCGGGGGACAGAAGGAGGGTGTGTGTTGAACAGGGATCAAGAATCAAGAACGCCTGGTCCTGTGTGCACAGATAAACTCAAAGCAAATGAGAGTGTACCCCACCTTTGACTTTCTAACTTTGCTCTTCTCACTGCTGCCTTTTACCTGACTTCAAAGTTACATTCATAGTGCGGGTGGGAAGAAAGAAGGAAAACAGATGTGCAGTTTATTAGGGGTTCTGTATCACATCTTCTGAATTGCCCTAAAAACTGAAAGAGAAAGCAAAAGGAATAATTTACTTTATACCAAGAACTGTGCTCTGTGTTAAGTATAACAATAATTGTACTTAGTATACCCATAATAACACTAACCCAATTCACAGCTGAGAAACTTTCAGCCCAGGACCATGAATCTCACAATGCTCCAGGCATGCATGTAACTGGCAAGTGGTAAGGTCAAGATGTGACTCAAGTTCTTATATGAACTCGTGCTGCTGCTGCTGCTGTCAGTTGATGGACATCATCTCAAAGAAGGGACAGGAAAGCATGAAAAACTTGATCTTCTCCTTGGAGTCTAGGGGTTTGGCAGAAGAAAACGACTTTCCTAGGCCTAATGGTGCCTGTCAATGAGTATTTATTGTGTCTACTCAGGCCTAACACTGTGCAAGACACTAATGTGTATGAAGTCATCTTCTGATCTCCTACTGCACTTTGTCTCTCTGCTTTACCGGCATCACTGAATGCTGTAATACGGAAATTTATGAGAAAAACTTGCCTCTGTGCAGCTCTCCACACCTCCCAACAACCTGAAAAGGGTTGTGCCATTTGACCTAAGTTATGAGCATGCTTTATCTTTCCTCCCAGACAGCTACCTCTTTTGAACAATGTCTGATTCAACGTTTTACCTACCCATGTTTGTCTTCACTGTTCCAAATCGTAATTGAATAAAGATCATTGCAAATAATAGATACTGCTCCGTGTGCTTATGCTTAAGAAACAGCAAGTGAATTAATATTTAGGGAAGTTTACTAAGTGACAGCTTAGTATACGAGGCTGCTCTTCATCTGAATTTATGTCTCACTGCACACAGTATCCCACTCACCATTTTCCACCCCTTTGGGTTGATTCAAGTCCTACCCAGGTCAGCTCCACCATTTGAGCAATGGATGATAAACTACACTTTATCCAGGTTTTGCTATGGAATTGACTAGGCCCCTGTGCTAATTTCCTTCCCTTTCCCAAAGGTCTGTGTCTCCTTAACTTGCGCTGAGCCCTGCAGCATGATGAGGCCACGATGAGGTTAGGTCTTCTATGCACAGTCTGTATTTTGTCCCTAGTGGCCCAGGCTGGGGTGCACTGGGGTCCCTAGTGTGAAGCAGCTTGGGCTTTCCACACAGCTAATCATTGACTGGCAATTACTAGTGTTATGAACTAAATTGTATGTCCTGCCAAATTTCTTATGTTGACCCTAATCCTCAGCATCTCAGAATGTGACAATATTTAGAGATAGAGCCTTCAATGGATAATTAAGTTAAAATGAGGCCCTTAGCGGAGCCTCCGATCCAGTATAGCTGGTGTCCTTATCAGAAGAGGAGAGTGGTGCATGTAAAGAGACACCAGGACCTCCCATGGGAGGACGCAGCTGGAAGGCAGCCACCTGCAAGCCGAGGAAAAGGTCCTCAGGAAAAACTGAACCTGGTGACCTTGGACTTTAAGCCTCCAAACTGTGAGGAAATAAATTTCTGTGGTATTCATCTATGGAATGAAACACACCACATCCGTGGTGTGTTTTATGGAAACCCTAGCAAACTAAGACAAATAGCTTTCAGCACCCAAACCCAGTAGCCTCTATGCTAATAATAATCCAAGTAAATCCAATTTTAAGACCCTCAGATGTTTAACATTCTCTAGTCCTTCTCAGGTACCTTCATATAAAAGCAAAAAGGTGGAAACTATAATTTGATGGCATAAGAAAGATATAAAACAAGAAGTATGGAAGTACATTAAGAGAATAATGAGAACTGGTGTGGTCAGGGAAGAGATTTTGTAGTTAACAGTTGAGCTGGATCTTGACCAAGGAATGAAATTTGCAGAAAATGGGGGGAAGGTTATATTAAGTAAGGGGAAACAACTACAGTCCTTATCTTTCATCCCTTAGTAAACAGATGGCAGGCATTAATTTTTCCATAGTTGAAATAATAGAAGTCTGAATGAATAGCTCTGAGACTAGGGATTCCTGCAAGTATTTGTAATATTAAGAAAAGAACAAGACCTACTATGTGCCCAGCATCATGCTAGACAATGGAGACAAAAATAAAAAAGAATTAATCATTACCCATGAAAAATCCACATGCAAGCAAGGGAAGCAAACATATAAATAATAAATAGCTAGATAATAAGATAAATCCCCAAATAGTGTCCCAGAGAAACAAATAGAAGATAGCTGGTTAACTATGGGTGAAGCAGAGGCTGCCTTACCACAGCAGGACACGGAAACAGATTCACGAAGAATGGCCAAGGATTGGGAATTTATATGACAGGATCCCTTGGACAAAAGCATGCTAGGGACAGGGAATACTTCATAATCCAAATATGGGTGGGCATAGGGGAAAATCAAGTAAAGCTAGGTAATGAAGTTCCTATAGAATATTTTCTCTCCAGCCTCCTCATTTTTTACTTGTTTGTGCTTATTTAACTAATATTTACTTAATTGGCAACATAGTTTCCCAAAGATTATTCAATCAGAAAATTAATTAATCTCTATTACGATAGCCAGACTAATTAGTAATGTCTTATTGTTCTGCCTAAATTTCTTATGTGCATTCTTTTAATTACTGGGCAACCTACTTAGAGACACCAACACCACTAAACTTTTAATTCTTCACCCAGTCAGGCTTCTTAGATTTGTTATTTCTTATCTGTGAGGCAGTCCCGCCTTTTATTTGATTCCTGCTCCTCTTCAGGAAGATATGTGCTCAAGAGACCTGAGCAGTAATGAGACATTCCTTATGGACATTTGTGAGACTTTTTTTGGTGGGGGTTGAGGGGTACGCTAAACTGTTTTCTTAGTTGATGGAAGGAAAAGCAAAGCATGTGTGCCAATGCACTCTGCTCAGGAAGCTTTTTTGGAGTGAGGTGTGTTCAATTTGTTGCGGGCCACTCTATTAACATCTGAGAGAAGGTCGGTGGTGTCTGTAGAGAGAATGTTTTGACAGACTGTTTACTGTCACTTGGGCTGTACCTGCAGGCTATTTGGGAGCAGCTGGTACAGAGGGCTAGCTTACTTCCATCATCTCCATTCACCTAGATGATTAGCAGCTCTGGCCCCAGACCAGGCGGAGAAAGCAGTGAATTCTGTGGTCTCTGCAGCATCCCATGCCCTTCATCCATTCTTTCTTCCCTTGCCAGCCTCGGCTCCAAGAATTCAGCACCCAAACGGAATAAAGAGGTGCTGTGGACCAAACCCAAATGCAGTTAGAGATCTGAGGACTCAATACCCACCTTAATATCTCAGCCTGTCTGTAAGCAATTTTTTTCAAATATTAGAAAGTGTGTATTGTATTTTTTATTAGATCATAACTGTGTACATTACTGCATTTGGGGGGTACAATGTACTGATTTTATATACCATTTGGAATGTTTACATCAAACTGGTTAACATGGCGTTCACCTTAATTAAACAGAACTCCTTTCTTTCCATTTCTGTCACCCTCCCCTCCCCTCCTCTCCCCTTCCCTCCCCTTCCTTCACCCTTCCTCCCTCCCTTTTCTGTTTTCTCATGTTCTTGGTGTACTCGGTCCTACACACAGAACTGTGACAGGCTCTCTTTTACCTGTTAACAAGCCCAGCATAGGAACGCACTCCCTAATGGCCACTTCCCACCGTGAAATCTGTAGGCAAACAGTGGGTTATAGACCTCATAGGCCTCTAACTCTCCCTGTTCTACCCCAATATGCCAGTACCCTAGAGTTTTATCTAGGACTCCTTGCCAGTATAACAAAAGAAAGGCCATGCATGCAGGAAAAATGGTGATTTTTTTCCTCTCTGAACCTCATTAGTCCCATCTCTAGAAGGGAACTGATCATAGCTCTCTCCTAGGTGAGGTATTACATGTGTTCAGCAAGCTGCAGCATGCTGTACAAATGTTAGTTGTGTACTGTGTAGGTCTGCAAATCCTTCTGTTCTCAGCTTCAACTATTTACCAGAATCTCATGTTAATTTTTTTCTTTTTTGCTGCCTGTTTTTTTTCTTTTAAAAAAATCATTTTAAATTTGACATCCTAAAATTTCCATTCAAATTTGCATAGCTTCTAAGTTATCTGCTTGGTAAATGTTATGTTTTTCCTATATACATCAGTTTTCAATATAATTCAACTAGGCACTATTGAACACTTACTACTAAGCCTTTGTTAGACATATATCTTTTCTCAGAAATTATTTAACTAGGTCAAGACCACATTGTGTTTTACTATAATATTGACCTGGCACGTCTGTGAAAGCACGCAGAGTAATGGGGTGTCGGTTGGAACTTCTATGCTCGGTTGTGAGTGTTTGAAGACTAGTCTGTGAAAGCACAGAGAGTCATGCGGTGTCAGCTGCAGCTTCGGCTCACCACTGGTCTCTGTGTAAACTTGGGAAAGTTCTGTGAGCTTTCCAGGCCTCCGATTGTTCTTCTGGATGCTGAAAATCATGATAACAATTACAAGGGTGTTGTCAGGAAGATGTACAACACTTAATCAATTTTAAAATCTCCTTTCATATTTTAAGGAAGTTGATATTACACAAAAGTGATCCTTTTAAAGCTTTACTTTTATTTCCTCATTTTACGTAAAAATCATTGTTTGAACTGAATCAGTCAGCGAGGTAATTTGCTGAGACACGGCTGGTCTGGGTTGTGTTAGTCTGGGTTCTTGGAGAAGTAGACCCAAAACTAGATTAAGCATAGAAGGATTTTATTAGGGGAAAAGACTGTGTGAAGGCAAATGAGGTTACCAGGGAAGATTAAGAGAGACAACAAATCACAGGCAAGTGTGTGAGCTCAGGTGAAAGAGAGAGGAGAGATGTGTGGAGGGAAACGTCCTTGGTGGCTGTGTAATCTAAGTGAGGTCTGGCAAAGCCACTGGGGGAGTCCTCAAGCCAGAGTCAGTTCCGAGACATTCCTGCCTCCCAGGAACTATTCTACCTAGTGTCTCTGCCAAGTACAGTCCTTAGCCTAGAGCAGCCCATGAGAGGCACCCCCACAGGGCTAGCTTAGCAATGGGTCTCAGAGAGCACCAGGGACCTGGTTGGTCACTCTCTGTAGTTGGGGATCCCAAGGCACCTGGTCCCTGCTGCATCAAACCTCACCTCCTGAGGTTGGCAGAGAGCCTAGCCACTGCTTTGCTGTCTCTTTAGTAACATTTATTTTCACAGATCTGTTTGAACACTCACATCTCATTTATTTTTTCTTTCAAATGAGCTTTCAACCTGTGGTTCATCGAGTAGGGCGTCGGCCCCTTATACCGAAGGTGGCCGGTTCAAACCCAGCTTCGGCCGAATTGCAAAACAGAAAAATAGCTGGGCATTGTGGCAGGCGCCTGTAGTCCCAGCTGCTCGGGAGGCTGAGGCAAGAGAATCGCCTAAGCCCAGGATTTGGAGGTTGCTGTGAGCTGTGTGATGCCATGGCACTGTACCGAGTGTGATAAAGTGAGGCTGTCTCTACCAAAAAAAAAAAAAAAAAAAAGAACTCAAAATTTGATAAAATAGAAAATTAGTTCAGCAGCAAAATGGGTGAATTCTGCCTTTGTGGTGATGGCCTTGACCCATGGCTAGTGATGTAATCCAGAGGGCTCCAATATCCTGTATTAGTACAGCTAGTGCTTCATAGAGACCACCATTGACTTTGGACTTAGAACTGGCCCTGCTGTGTGAATTGGGTCAAGTAATTTAATTTTATTGAACTGCTTTCTTCCTTTACAAAAATGGACATAATACCTAGCACAATGAATCCTTCTGAGAATCAAAGTATAGAAGAAAACTAGGAAGACACCAAGTATAATTAAACTTAATTAAATTAAATTAAACTAATAAATTTAGACCAGGTGCAGTGGCTTACACCTGTTATCCTAACAGTTTGGGAGGCCAAGGCCAGGGGATTGCTTGAGACCATCCTGAACAACATGGCAAGAGCCCCATATCTACAAAAAAAAAAAAATACACATATGTGTGTGTATATACATATACATTTAGACACACACATATATACATATTTTATATATATATATGCACAAAAAAATTAGCCAGGCAAGGTGACATGCACCTGTAGTCCCAGCTACTCATCAAGTCCCAGGAAGATGACTTGAGCCCAGGACTTTGAGGTTTCTGTGACCTATGGAGATGCCACTGGACTCCAGCCTGATTAGCAGAGTAAGACCCTATCTTAAAACAATTAATTTAAAAAATCACTTTTATGTTTAATGCTATCGCTATTTGACATCAGTCACATAACAAGCACGAATTAATGGAATCTCTATGTAGTTTATTAATAGAGTTAATATTTGCCTCTGTCCCATTGTAGTAGTTAGTACATGCCAGGTACTCAACAGATACTCACTTCCTTTCTTTCCTCCTCTTAATTTCTCTAACAATTTTAATTTCCCTGTACCAGAATTATTTTTCTATTAGTGCATATTAAAAAATCCTACCTTCCCAGTAGCCATTTATCCCCCTTGTTCTCTTCTGGGTAGCTGTAGTCAATAACACTTTTTTTTAATTCAGAAAATTTAGTGGTGATATGAATTTTTTTGGTGTGGTATGGATGAACTATATCATGCTGAAGTCAGGGTTTCAGAGCATGCATCACCAGAATAGTGTAGATTTATACTGATTGTCTCTTAATGAACTCATTCAATATTCTTTCATTCAGCATTTGCTGAAAGCAGGGCCAAACAGCAAATTTTAAGATGGGTGGCATGTAATTGTTTTTAAGAAGCTCACGGTATGATGGAAGAGGGGAGAAGGTGGGAGATCAGAGCTGTACAGTGTCTGTGGACAGTAGAGACCCAATGACAGCATAGTCCTCTGTGCTGGGCACTATGGGGTTGTCAGAAAAGCTGATTTTCTTTTTCTTTCTCCTTCCTCCACCTTTGTTTCCTATTCTCTTTTCCCTCTTTCCCCTCTTCCTCTATCATCATCATCATCATCATCTTATTCCAGATAATGTTTGTTGACCCAGAAAGCTATCAGGCAGTGTGCTGATTTCTTTATGTATATTAACCAAATTAGTCCTTGTCATAATTTTATGAGCAATGTGGAGACGTCAGTTGGTGAAGACAGACTCATCTACTCACAAGTAGAACTGGGATTCAAATTGAGATAATCTGACACAATGGCCCACAAACTTACCCACTAGATAAAGAGAAGCATGGGGAGGCTGGATGTTAAGTAATGAGGGACTGAGCAGGGGGCCAGTCTCAAGGAGAACATGGCAGGCAGGAGGAGCAGCCTGTGCCCAGCGGCGTGACACCCAGGACAATGTTTTATACATAGTAGGTTTTGATAGCTGTTGATTGAAGAGAGGAATCAATAAAGCTCTGCCTGCTTTCTAGCCCACCATCTACCAATCAGCCCTGACTCCTGTTTTCTCTCCAGTTGTGTATCAACCCTTTCCCCACCAGAAGATTTCTCACACTACACACAGAGACTTCTCCTCGAACCATGTAATAACACATCCTCTATAACTCCCAGGCAGTATTAAGTTATAAAGCATCCTGTGAATTTGACAGTGTCTATGCACATATACTCTGTGGACTCCCCGGGAATAGGGCCTAGGATAAGCTGTATTATGGTGCAATAGACAAATGTGCATTTGAACAGGTCCTCAACCATCTCTGCTGAGGTGGGGGGCACAATAGCTTAGTGCTAAACTTAATGACAATTCACATTGAGGAAGTGTGCTGACACCCTGAGAACTAAGTAAACCCATTAACTCACATCAGTGACTACCCACAACCTAGGAAAGCCAGAGGCAAGTGAGTGGGGGCATACTTCAAGAACACTTTCTCTGAGATACCATCTAACTCCAGTAAGAGTAGCCCACATCACAAAATCCCCAAACTACAGATGTTGGTGTGGATGTGGAGAAAAGGGAACACTTCTGCATTGCCGGTAGGAATGCAAGCTAGTATGTTCCTTTTGGAAGGAAGTTTGGAGAATACTCAGGGATCTAAAAATAGATCTACCATTTGATCCTGCAATTCCTCTTCTAGGTGTATACCCAAAGTACCAAAAATCACTTGGCAATAAAGATATCTGCACCAGACTATTCATCGCAGCTCAATTCATAATTGCCAAGTCATAGAAGAAGCCTAAGTGCCCATTGACCCATGAATGGATTAATAAACTGTGGTGTATGTATACCACGGAATACTATGCAGTATTAAAAAAAGATAGAGACTTTACCTCTTTTGTGTTTACATGGATGGAGCTGGAAAATATTCTTCTTAGTAAAGTATCTCAGGAATGGAAAAAAAATATCCAATGTACTCAGCACTACTTTGAAACCAATTTATAATCACTCACACTTGCATGTGAAAAATAAAACGCAACTATAGCCTAGGATGAAGGAGGAAAGAGGAAGGAAGAGGAGAAGGGAGGGGGTGGGTTGATAGAAGGAGGGTTAGTAGGGGGACCTCAACTATGGAGCATATTGTGAGTACAAGTTGGATCTATCAGGTGTAGAACACAAATGTCTTAATGCTGTAATCGGGTAAAAGAGGTGAAAACTATGTTGACTAGTAGCATGTAAGCACTCCAATTTGTACAAATAATCAACACAATGAATCCCATAATGGCGTAAATGTATGTATGATCTATGTGCAAATGACTTTATAAAAAATAAATTAAAAACAAAAAAAAAAAGTCTAAGACAGGTACAGTGGATCACGCCTGTATTCCCAGCCCTCTGGCAAGCCATGGCCTACCAAGGGTGATAAAGTAAGATTCTATCTCAAAAAAAAAAAAAGGGAAAGTGTTGGAGGGGAAGAACAACAAGGGTGCTGGTTTAACTTTTTTCCCAAGAACATATATTCCTGGAACAAATCTGTTTCTTGACAGTTCTTTGTTTTATCTATAAAGCTTTACCTTCATCTAAGATGTTTTATGTTGTCTTTGATAAGAACCCTGTTTTATCCTAATATATAAAGTGTCAATAACTTGGGATCTCCATTCAATCAACAAATCCATACGAAGCTCCGGTTCTGTGTGTCAGACAATGTTCCAGGTCTGTGGTCCCCTACCCACAGTCCACATAGCATCGCTGACAATGTTCTGCCTCCTTCCCATCACCCCTGCAGATAAACTGAAACCAGTCCCCAGTACCGAAAAGGTTCTGGTCTGTGGTCCATTAGGAACTGGGCACACAGTAGGAGGTGAACAGCAGGCAAACAAGAGAAGCTTCATTGGTATTACAGCTGCTCCCCAACAACTGCATCACTGCCTGAGCGCCACCTCCCGCACCCCCGACCCATCCATGGAAAAATTGTATTCCATGAAACTGGTACCAAAAAGGTTGGGACCACTGTTCTAGATGTACAGGAAACAGCAATGGAAAAAACCAAACTCACAGATCTTCCACTCGTGGAAGATCAATGTGTCTTTATTGAAGAACGTGAAGAAACAATGTTGGACTTAATAGATTATAGTGGGCATCTATCTGGAATGACTGAGAACATATCTAATAGTTTATAACTCATAAAAAAACAACAACAACAAAAAATAAGACCATAATAGAATCCTCAGATGCCCTCCCTCCAGTGTCTCTTACTAAAAACCTGAGGTCAGGCTCAGCACCTGTGGCTCAATGGGCTAGGGCGCCAGGCACGTACACCTGAGCTGGCGGGTTCGAATCCAGCCCGGGCCCACCAAACAACAATGACGGTTGCAACTAAAAAATGGCCGGGCGTTGTGGCGGGCGCCTATAGTCCCAGTTACTTGGGAGGCAGAGGCAAGAGCCTCACTTGAGCCCAGGAACTGGAGGCTGCTGTGAGCTGTGATGCCATGGCACTCTATCCAGGGTGACAGCTTGAGGCTCTGTCTCAAAAAATAAATAAATAAATAAAAACAAAAAATAAAAAACCTGAGGTCATCATTAGGAGGCATAAATTGAAATAGTAGAGGAAGAAGTGAAGAACAGATGGGGAACAGATTGCTGAATATAATAAAGGGCACAAGTTCATCTACAAAATGAGGACAGGTCCTGCTCTGGGAGAAGGTGACCCGGTGGGGTCAGAATATTTTTCCACCCCCAACTAGCCCTGCCCCAAGGTTCCTAGGTGATCAGACTTCCCTCCTAAAGTCAAGGCACCTGGCAGGTAGTACCTGCTTGGACCGGGAATTTGGACAGAGGAAAACCAGAGGCCATTGGTGAGATCAGAAAACTAGAAACCAGACAGGGACCCAGAGCAACTGTAGTGCTCAAGAATTCACACTGGCTCTGCTTCTCCTTGTAGATCCTGCATCTGGACTTACAGGGTCTCTAAGAAATCTCTGCTGGCCCCCAACACAGGAGGAGGGCACTGTCTCCCTCATCCCTGAGCATCTACTGCTGATGCCAGGAAATGAAGAGACTGCACACCTAACCCAGAATGTCAGTGATTTGCAAAGGAAAATCCCTTTTCATTTGGGGGACTTGACCCTGAGATCTCTTACTCCTTATGTGAAAAGAAGGCTACTTTCTCCTGTGGGCTACAAGTGACCTCAAAGCTTGAGGCCTGGTGCAGTGGCTCACGCCTATAATCCTAACACTCTGGGAGGGTCAGATCAGCCTGAGCAAAAGCGAGATCCCATCTCTAAAAATAGCCAGGAGGTGGGCGGCGCCTGTAGCTCAGTGGATAGGGCACGGGCCCCATATACCGAGAGTGGCGGATTCAAACCTGGCCCCGGCCAAACTGCAAAATACCCAGGCGTTGGTGGTGGGTACCTGTAGTCCCAGCTATTTGAGAGGATAAGGCAAGAGAATCACCTAAGCCCAAGACTTAGAGGTTGCTGTGAGCTGTGATGTCACAACACTCTACCAAGGGTGACATAGTAAAACTCTGTCTCAAAAATAAAATAAAAATAAAAATAGCCAGGAGTTGTGACCAAAGCCTATAGTCCTAGCTATTTGAGAGGCTGAGGCAAGAGACTCACTTGAGCCCAAGAGTTTGAGTTGCTGTGAGCTCCAACACCATGGTACTCTACTGCCATGGTACTTTACCAAGGGGGAACAAAGTGACACTCCATCTCAAAAAAAGAAAAAAAAAAAAGCTAACGAGGCCTGATCTAGGTTTTTTGTTTTTTTTTTTTTGTAGAGACAGAGTCTCACTTTGTTGCCCTTGGTAGAGTGCCATGGCCTCACATAGCTCACAGCAACCTCCAGCTCTTGGGCTTAGCCGATTCTCTTGCCTCAGCCTCCCGAGTAGCTGGGACTACAGGCGCCCGCCACAACACCCAGCTAATGGTCTAGGTTTTGATCCATGAACCCTAATCAAGGCGCATGCCCCAGGAGCCATTCAAGCATACTTTTCATTATAAACTATACGAAGGGAACTTCACTGCCCACAGAATGTGGACACCAAACTGGGACCAGCCCTTCCTTCTCCTAACCTCCTTGGGTTAGAAGCACATATTCTGTGGCCAGATTGACTGGGTTTCTATCCCTGCTCCTCAATTCTGTCTGAAAACACAACAATAAAGGTAGAGCAGTTATGGAGCATAAATGAGTTAAGATGCAAAGAACTTAAAAAAAAATGTATAGAGACACACTCCCTTGTTGATCTAGATGTTAGCCATTTTCCTGCCTTCTCCCTTGATGCCAGAGGGCTAAGTTCATGTCAATTAGTGCAATACAATCTTTTAAGCTAGCCTGACCTTTGTTTACTCTACACATTCCAAACCCCAAGAAGAAAGAGATTTAGGAGGTCAGGAAGACAATTAGTGAAAAAAATCTAAAGAAATACTTATTAACATTTTAAAGATCAAATACTGAAGAGACTGGACAACTATTTTAATACCTTATGATACTGCGACTAAATTAAAAAAAAAAAAACTACAGAAAACTCTTCACTAAATTTCCACATAAGTGGCATCCGTAGCTCAGTGGGTAGAGCGCCAGCCACATACACCGAGGCTGGCAGGTTCGAACCTGACCCGGGCCAGCTAAAACAACAATGACAACTGCAATAAAAAAAATAGCCAGGCATTGTGGAGAGCGCCTGTAGTCTCTGCTACTCCGGAGGCTGAGGCAAGAGAATCGCTTGAGCTCAAGAGTTAGAGGTTGCTGTGCACTGTGATGCCACAGCACTCTACCCAGGGCAACAGCTTGAGACTCTGTCTCAAAAAAAAACAGATTTCCACATAAAAATTCTGTCTTTTAATGAAAACTTTAAAAAATCTTTAATGTTAATTTTTATAAAGTAATCTTTAAAACTAAAAAATTCAGATTGAAGTCTTCATATAGGATTACTTGCTATTAAGGAAAAACATAAAGCATTACCTGTCGTAGGTGTCTTCAAGGCTGTGCTTCCAGGCTTAAGGATCTTGGTAGGGGCTTTAAGCCCACTTGGTTTTAGCATGCTCATTTTCTTATTATGTCAGAGCTGTTTTTCCTTTGCCTGCTGCAACTATCTTTCCTTAAACATTGATACAGCTATGGGTGTTTGTATAGTGAAGACAGTCTTTGGATTAAACCTGTAAAGAGAAATATACAAAAGCAATTTAGAATTTTAGAACAAAGAAAGTAGGGACAACTATTATTGTTAACGTAGCTTTCACAGCCTAAACATGTCCTTATATAAGATAATAAGCCATCTCCACATTGAACCTAGGAATCTAAAACACACTGAATATTAAATACATAAAAATGCTGTTGCAATGGAATTAAAAGCTATTTACTATCATCAAAAATAAGTAGTGAAGGCTCGATGCCTGTAGCTCAAGCGGCTAAGGCACCAGCCACATACACCACACCAGAGCTGGCAGGTTCGAATCCAGCCCAGGCCTACCAAACGACAACTACAACCAAAAAAACAGGTGGATCTTGTGGCGGGCGCCTATAGTCCCAGCTACTTAGAAGGCTAAGGCAAGAGAACCGCTTAAGCCCAGGAGTTGGAGGTTGCTGTGAGCTGTGATGTCACAGCACTCTACCCAGTGTGACATAATGAGACTCTGTCTCAAAAAGAAAAAAAAGAATACTAAAATGGCCTACATATGTGCAGCACCAACAGTTCATACAGCACATATACGAAACTATCTTATTTGTGTCTCAAAAACTGTGAAGGCACAGGCAGTTCCTGTGGCTCAGTGGGTAGGGCACCAGTCCCATATACCGAGGGTGGCAGGTTCAAACCCAGCCCCAGCCGAACTGCAACAAAAAAACAGCCAGGCATTGTGGCAGGTGCCGGTAGTCCCAGCTGCTTGGGAGGCTAAGGCAAGAGAGTCTCCTAACCCCAGGAGTTGAAGGTTGCTGTGAGCAGTGTGACACCACAGCACTCTACTGAGGGCGATAAAATGAGACTCTGTCTCCGCCAAAAAAAAAAAAAACAAAAAACTGTGAAGGCAGGTGAAGAATTATTAATGTCATTATGCTCGTTAATGAATACAGAGGCTCAATTAGCAGGTAAACCTAGCAGTACAGAGATGAATGATAAAGTTATCTGTTGTACATAATTATAAATGATAAAGTATAAGTGATTGTATTGTAAGTCTTAAAATTATCTGTCTGGCTTGTAATTAAGAAATAAACACTAAGGTTTTCTGAGTAGTGTAGAGGCAGATGTTTAAGCATTGCTGCTGGAGGTGTAATGGACATTAACACCACTTTACAAGAGGTGCTGAAGACTCCCCCCTCCATCCACAATGGCTTTGAATGTGACATCCGCAAAGCTGCAAAAACCAGAACAAAACTACAGCCCAGCGAAGAAAGCATGAAGTTCATGATGTTAACACAAAAGTTCAGAGTGGCATCTGTATCCATTCTATCAGGAAACCTAGGGAAAGGCACCAAGCCTATCTTTGTGTGCTTGCATCCAATTGTAATGAGCCTATCTTTGTCAAGTTGGTGGAGGCCCTTTGTGCTGAACACCAAATCAATCTAATTAAGGTCGATGACAATAAGAAATGGGGAATGCAGCTTGGCGGCTATAGCTCAAACGGCTAAGGCACCAGCCACATATACCAGAGCTGGCAGGTTTGGTTTGGTACAACCAAAGAATAGCTGGGCCTTATGGCAGGCACTGGTGGGAGGCCAAGGCAAGAGAATCGCTTGAGCCCAGGAGTTGGAGGCTGCTGTGAGCTGTGATGCCACAGTACTCTACCGAGGGCGACAACTTGAGGCTCTGTCTCAAAAAAAAGAAAGAAATAGGGAATGGGTAGGTCTTTATAAAATTAACAGAGAGGAGAAACTCACCCTCTAAAGCAGTGGTTCTCAACCTTCCTTTTTTTTTTTTTTTTTTTGAGACAGAGCCTCAAGCTGTCACCCTGGATAGAGTGCTGTGGCATCCCAGCTCACAGCAACCTCCAATTCCTGGGCTCAAGCGAGTCTCTTGCCTCCGCCTCCCAAGTAGCTGGGACTACAGG
>CAUYON010037065.1:0-14348 GCA_963573935.1 Arctocebus calabarensis | reverse complement strand
ATTTAAACTTAAGACATGAAACTATAAAAATATTAGAAGAAAGTGCAGGGAAAACTCTCGAGGGAATTGGCCTGGGTGAATTTTTTATGAGGAGGACTCCCCAGGCAATTGAAGCAGTATCAAAAATACACTACTGGGACTTGCTCAAACTAAAAAGCTTCTGCACTGCTAAGAACACAGTAAGTGCAGCAGGCAGACAGCCTCAGAATGGGAGAAAATATTTACAGGTTATGCCTCCAACAAAGGTTTAATAACCAGAATCCACATAGAACTCAAACGTATTAGCAAGAAAAGAACAAGTGATTCCATCTCAGCATGGCCAAAGGACTTGAAGAGAAACTTCTCTAAAGAAGACAGGTGCATGTCCTACACGCACATGAAAAAATGCTCACCATCCTTAATCATCAGAGAAATGCAAATCAAAAACTACATTGAGATATCATGTAACCCTAGTAAGATTAGCCCACATCACAAAATCCCAAAGCCAAAGATGTTGGCGTGGATGAGGAGAAAAGGAAACACTTCTACACTGCTGGTGGGAATGCACACTAATACGTTCCTTTTGGAAGGATGTTTGGAGAATACGTAGAGATCTAAAAATTGACCTGCCATTCGATCCTATAATTTACTGGTATATACTCAGAAGACCAAAAATCACATTATAACAAAGACATCCAGAATGTGCATTGCAGCCCAATTCATAATTGCTAAGTCATGGAAGAAGCCCAAGTGCCCATTGATCCCCAAATGGATTAATAAATTGTGGTATATGTACACCATAGAATATTATGCAGCCTTAAAGAAAGAGACTTTACCTCTTTCATGTTTACATGGATGGAGCTGGAACAGATTCTTCTTAGCAAAGTATCTCAAGAATGGAAGAAAAAGTATCCAATGTACTCAGCCCTACTAGGAAGCTAATTTATAGCTTTCATATGAAGGCTATAACCCAACTATAGCACAAAAATATGGGGAAAGGCACAAGGGAGGGGAGGGAATGGGGAAGAATGGGTGGAGGGAGGGTAATTGGTGGGGCCACATCTATGGTGCATCTTAGAAGGGTACAGGCGAATCTTTCTAAATTCAGAATACAAATGTCTTCAAACAATAACTAAGAAAATGCCATGAAGGCTATATTAATTAGTCTGAGGAAAATAGTTCAGATTGTATATGAAACCAGCCCATTGTACCCCTTGATTGCACTAATGTATAGCGATGATTTAATAAGAAAAAAAAAATTATCAGAAAAAAAGAAAAGAAAATATAAAGATTTCTTTTTATTTCTCCTTCCCCCATCCTGAGAAAGCAGCTGTGTCTATGGTCTTGCAGACCATTCCAGGGGCCTGGTTGCTTCCAGATTGTGTCTTTGAACTTCATGTCATGCTTCTTCTGGCAAATTCTCTGTCTCTATTAAACTGCTTCTGCCACTTGCAAAAAAAATAAAAAATAAAAAATAAAAGCTTTCCTGTAGTCCCAGCTACTTGGGAGGCAGAGGCAAGAGAATTGCCTAAGCCCAAGAGCTGGAGGCTGCTATGAGCTGTGATGCCATAGCATTCTACCAAGGACGCCAAAGTGAGACTCTGTCTCAAAAAAATAAACAAATAAAAATTAAAAAAAAAAAAAAACCTTGGCTCGGCGCCTGTGGCTCAAGGGGCTAAGGTGCCAGCCACGTACATCTGAGCTGGCGGGTTCGAATCCAGCCCGGGCCCGCCAAGCAACTATGACAGCTGCATCCAAAAAATGGCCGAACAAGTGGCGGGCACCTGTAATCCCAGCTACTTGGGAGGCGGAGGCAGGAGACTTGCTTGAGCCCAGGAACTGAAGGTTGCTGTGAGCTGTGACGCCACAGCACTCTATCGAGGGTGACAGCTTGAGGTTCTGTCTCAAAAAAAATAAATAAATAAAAACTTTATGGAAAGTCATTTTCCCCAATCTCTATGAGTTTGCTATTCCAGGCAGCTAAAAGATAGCCCCTAAGGTAGAATTCCAGGTCTTCTTTACTGAGTGAAGTTAGGAATCTGCAACTGCAAATGTCCAAAAACTGGGTTTATCATTTCTAGGTAAGATAAATTGATTGACTATCCTCTGAAAATGGGGGAGGGAGGGTAAAAATCATGGATCACAAAATTTGCCCTCCGTAGTAATGATTCACTGAACTAACTTATTCCTCCTCAAACTTTTTTTAAGTTTCTATAAAGCAATTATTTCAAAGAGAACCTGGTGAAACTATAGTTATTATTATATAACCCAACAGAAACACTTCTGCCCAAGCTGAAAGGCAAAAGAGAAACTGTTACAATTACTAATAACTTTAGTAAAACTGCTAGAAAAAATTATAAAGAACCTATAAGATGGTTCTAGAGACATCTCTATATTAAATATAAATGAATTTTACCAAGTACCTAAAATAAAAATAAATTATATTATTATAAAAAAGCAAGAAAATATCCTACTGATGAATCACTAAGACAAAAATATATCATGTAATTTATAAGACTAGTACCTATATACTGGGTTAACTGAAATCGAACTTTCACTGAGATGTCAATGCAACACTTTACAGGCATGTATATATTTTCGAAATTATGTTATGAAGTATGCTTACATGGCACAAATATTTTGTTTCCATCTGCTGGAAAATAGCAGCACTCTCCTAATTAGGGTCAATACAAATCTTATGAATGCTTTTAAAGCAGGAAATTCTGAAAAGATGAACCACATCTCCAATGTTTATCCATTATTTCCATGAAATGTCACAGACTTAGTACTTTTTACATTTTGTTACAGAATGTAACAAACCAAATGCATTATTGCATCCTCACAGAACCATGTTTTGTTTCAATCCATTTTAAATAGAAACTTATATATGAGAATATTACCAAGTATAAAAATATGTATTTAATCAACTTTTCCCCTAATACATCATAATTAAAACAATCTTCCAAAGTAGTAACAATTTAAATAAGGCTTTAAAACACTGCAAATATTTTATCAATGTTTTATCATATGTAAACTCAGGTTTTTCCTTTAGAAATACCAAGTTTTAAGAAATGTCTGTGTATCTATAATCAAAATACAGGAATACCTTTAGTAACCGATGATACTCTACCATCTTCTGGGGGAAGACCTGTCCCACCATCCTTCCAATATGGATTCAATTCTCTTTCCAGGAGTTTGGACTAGAACAAAACATTTCCAGAGGTCAGATTTTAAAAATAAATACACCACACAAAAAAAATTAATAAATAATAAATCTGCAACCCAGTTAACAGTTGTAACCCTGGACAAATCAAAACATTTTTAACATATGCTATGCTTAACGTCTGCCCTATAACTTGCAGGAAATAATACCTAAATTCACATTCATCTAATGTTTTTATTGTATGCATATTATGTCTCAGAATGGTGCTGGATATGGAAGATGTAAATTACTGTTAATAATCCTGATCAGGGGGTCCAGGCGTGGAGGCTCATACCTGTAATCCTGGCACTTGGGAGGCCGAGGTGGGTGGAAATGCCTGAGCTCACAGGTTAGAGACCAACCTGAGCCAGAGCAAGACCTCAACTCTAAAAATAAACTAGCCAGGCATTCCACTAGGCAGGCACCTTGTAGAACCAGCTACTTGGGAGGCTCAGGCAAGAGAATCACTTAAGCCCAAGAGTTTGAAGTTGCTGTGAGTTATGATGCCAAGGCACTGTAACAAGGGTGACAAAGTGAGACTCTGTCTCAAAAAAAAGAAATAATCCTGATCAGCCCTGGCTAGCTTATAATACAATGAGAAATTCAGAAAATAAATAACTGGTACATATTTTGAAATACAAAGTACTAAATCTACATAAAGAATTTAAACCCCTTTCACAATGAAGGATCAAAGTTCTCCTTGAAAAAGTAGTATCTTTTATTTAGACCTAAAGATGTTCAAAAATTAGCTAAATTTTCTTTTTTGGGTAGGGGAAGGGGATAAAAAGGTTCAATGTAGAAAGAATAACAGCACATTCTTAAAACCCTACAGAAAGAAAAAACAGCACTTTTGAAGAAAAAGCAATTCTGACTGGCTAAAACCTAGTGTAAGTAATGACAAAAGGGTGCGTTGTAGAATAATCAAGGACTAAGCCACATGAGTCATTCTGAATTGCTGCGGGCAATGTAGACTAAAGAAAATGATCAGCTTCATATTACACAAACAGCAAACTGGTCTCAGTGTGGCAAAAAGACTGGAGAAGAACAAGATAGAGTACGAATCTAGTCAGAAGACTGTGGCAGCAACCCAGGCGAGAGGTGCTGGGGGCCCAACCACAATGCAGGTGCCTCCTGGGTTCCAAGCCTAAGGCGGGCTTGGTCCTTACCATCAACGAAACTACAGTCTGGAGACAACTAGGCAAGATCAATCCAGACAAGTGCACTGAAAGCACAGAACGTTACAGAGCTACACACAAGTGAGACCTAAGTTGACCTTGGGGGTCAGAAAATGGTTCCTACAAGAAGTAATGCTGGCAATGGGATGGATAGAAATGGAAAGTATTAAATGTTCTGAACTTCAGTTTCCAGGAATATGAACCAACCATACTATTGAAAATAAAAACGCTTGGTAAACTTTAAAAAAAAAAAAAAATTTTTTTTAAATGTACCCATGAGCTGACAAAAAAGTAAAAAATCTTCAAATGACAAAATTTAAATTAAAGGTTAACTCAAAGGGATAAACAGAACAGTAAAGCATGAGGATTTGATTTCTCAGAGCAGTTTGTAGCAAAAAAAGGTTCTGCCGCCTCCCGAGTAGCTTACTACAAAATCTTTCAGTATCTATATCCAAGGAACTTCTTCCAATGATCTTATCTAGACACTCAAGAGAAACACATCAGATACTCAACAAGATTTTTCAAAAAGGCTAGAATTACATACTGAGGAGAACAAGTGACATGAGATTAGACAAAACTGTTAGATATGATCTGAGAATATATAAAAGACTGAGGACATAAGCATAAACAACTTCTACAAATCAGTAAGAAAAAGACAAATGACCCTAGTAGAAAAGATAAAAACATGAACAAGCAGTGCACACTACAAGAAATCTGAAGAAAAAACATGAAAAGATCTTTCTTGTAATAACCAGGTAAACACATAAAAATAATGAAATACCAGGCTCGGCACCTGTGGCTCAACGGGCTAAGGCACCAGCCACGTACACCTGAGCTGGCAGGTTCGAATCCAGCCCGGGCCCACCAAACAATGGTGGCTGCAACCAAAAAATGGCCAGGCGTTGTGGCGGGCGCCTGTAGTCCCAGCTACCTGGGAGGCAGAGGCAAGAGACTCGCTTGAGCCCAGGAATTGGAGGTTGCTATGAGCTGTGATGCCACAGCACTCTATTCAGGGTGACAGCTTGAGGCTCTGTCTCAAAAAAAAAAAAAATAATGAAATACCATTTCTCATCCGCTGATTAGTCTGGAGAAAGTTTAAATTTGACAATTATAGATACTATGTATTGGAAAAGGAACATGTTGCTGGAATATAAATTATTATAATCTCTTTGCAAATATCTGTAAAAGAAGATAGGTACACATTCTGTAAATGCAATTCTACTTGTAGATATGTACCACAGAGAAATGTGGACACATGTACAATAAAAAATTCCTATCAGGCCCTGCTTGTATAGTGAAAAACAGTAAACAATGTAAGTGTCCAAAAGTAAAGGAATAGATGTTTAAAGTATGGCATAGTTGAATGGTGAAAGACTATATAACAAAAAGAATAAAACAGAAATAAAATATGTCAATACGAATTAATCTCTAAAACACATTCCAGCCTTCTAGTCAAAAATGGCTTACTAAGCTTCCACCTCATAACAATCCCTCCACCCAGGAAATAGAAAATATATGAATATAAAACTTATCTGAGATCAAAACAAGATAATGCTCTACATGGATAAAAAAAAATCAGAAATGCAAAGTAGTCATCAGGACTGAGGCTATAGACCTCCTGGGTTCCACATGTTAGCAAAAAGTGATAATTCTGAGTTTAATTTGTATAAGATAAAAAACACTAAAAGGGCTCCAGCTAGGACAAAAGAATGGAACCAGTCTTAAGACACAAAGTGAAGGACTTGAGACAAGGAGAGCTCCTGCTCCTGAAAGAGGGCTAAAAAATGGCATCTGGTTCAGAACGGGTCCACAGGCGGTGCTCTAGGCCCATGCTGATAAGACAAGGTGGCAAGCGGAGAGAGGAGCACACAGCACGGATGCAGCCTCAAGCACTGCTTTTCAAACTGTTCTGTGACCCTGACTCATGGTGAGAGAGAGAAATCAAGAGTTTCAGGAGAAAAAAATAAATATCTTTCTTACATATAAAACATCTGTTATTTTATATTTTTAAGCGTTGATTGCAATAAATTCATCACCCACATTTTGAAAAACACTAGCTTAGAATACAAAAGCAATAATATTCTAATATCAAGAAAAGATATAAAATCAACATATTTCACATTGAACAATTAAAGAGTATCATTTTAGATTTCTTCCCATTACCTTCACTGCCATTATAAGAATTAACATTCGAGGCCGGCACGGTGGCTCACACCTGTAACCCCAGCACTCTGGGAGGCCAAGGTGAGTGGATTGCCTGAGGTCACAGGTTTGACCAGACTGAGCCAGGGCAAGAACCTGTCTCTAAAAATAGCCAGGCGTTGTGGCAAAGCCTAACGTCCCAGCTATTCGGGAGTCTGAGGCAAGAGAATCACTTGAGTCCAAGAGTTTGAGGTTGCTGTGAGCTGTGATGCCAGGACATTCTACCAAGGGGGATAAGGTGAGACTCTGTCTCAAAAAAAAAAAAAAAAAGAATTAAAATTTGGTTTTAAGACAAGACTCACTTTTTTTTCTCAAAAATAAAACAAATGTTGTCATTTGTTATTTAAGAATATGATGATGTGTGGCCAGGTGCAATGGCTCACACCTATAATCCTAGCACTCTGGGAGGCCAAGGCAGGTGGACTGCCTGAGCTCATGAGTTCAACCAACCTAAGCAAGAGCAAGACCATGTCTCTTACTAAGGACAACACTACAAAAAATAAGGTGAGGTGATGGATATGTTAGTTTGGTTTAAGCTTCCGATTTAAGCATTTGATTGTATATCAAATCATCACATTGTTCCCTATAACTGTACATAATTATGATTTTAAATAAAAATTAAATTAAAAAACCAGAAAAACTAGCTGATGTTGTGGCAGACACCTGTAGTCCTAGCTACTCGGGAGGCTAAGCAAGAGGACTGCTCAAACCCAGGAGTTTGAGGTTGCTGTGAGTTATGACAACATAGCACTCTACCCAGGGCAACAGAGTGATACTATTTCAAATAGTATGTTTTGTTTGGAGGGGATGGTTTACTTCATGGTTTTCTCTTTATGTATGTAGACTTAGTGGTACAAGGGCAGCTTTGTTAAGTGGATATATTATGTAGTAGTGAAGTCTGGACGTTCTGTGTATTCATCACCTGGAGAGAGCACTGTACCCGAGGGTAATTTTTCATCCTTCATCCCCTTTCCACCCTCCTACATTTTATAGAGTCACCAATGTCTATTTTTCTAGGATATACCCAGCTCAGCTCCCACTTATAAATGAGAATACACATAACCGCTGTTACTTTACAAAGGTTCAATAAATAATCCAATAGATAAAGGTTGTATGGGTCCAATTCTACAGTTTATTGTTTTAGGAGACTGTCTATCATGTGCTAACCTTGTATTTTTAAGTATTTGTAATTTGAGGTTATGAGTCTACATTCCATAGAACTTGATTTCTGGGAGAACTGTGAGACCCAGATTTGACAGTGAGATCATCCAGAAAAGACTAATAGTTATTTCTGCCAAGCACTTCAAGGCAATAGCAACTCAAGAATGTTTTAAAGTAAATTCCCACCTTAAACAGTTTCAGACCACATAAGTGACATAAATTCAAGCCAACAACCCTATGGATCCAAGCTATGAACCACCATAGTGCCATCTTGTGGTTAAATAAGCAATTTTTCTTGCCTTCAACTGGGTTTTTTCCAAGTTCATTCTTTACTTGAGGATAGATCCCTGTGGGGTCCCAGATTTACAGGGGTTTATCAATCAGATATTCCCAACTCATGCAGGCTCTTGCCTTTATCTCCTATCCCCAAGCATCCATTAAAATTGAAATCCTAGATTATCAGACTTGTGTGATATCCTAGGAAAGCCACCAGCTTCAACAATTCCTTACTTCTCTGAATTCATGCTTTTGCTTCATTTTTTGGCCTCTAAAAATTTCTTATTGTTTTCTTATCAGCAAAGTGACTAACAATAAAATGTTAAATGAAAATTCTTATATTTTATCCAAAATTTTTAGGTGTCTTAAAATAGAAGCATTTTTATGGTATTTAATTCAGTGCATACAATAAAACAAAAGTTGAGTGGGTTCACTTTTAATTCAATGACATTAACCTAAATTCCATATTCACTCAACCATATATGCCCTAAATTTATAAACCTAGTGTACCTCTAAACTGACTTCCTATTGGAAACTTAAAGAACTTATATCACATTTCAAAGTTGTTTTCACTAGTTTTATTAAACACCACAAAGGATAAAATATTTTACAAGTATAATTGCATTCATATAAGTCTTACCAGTTTAATAAAGGCAAATTTGAAAGTTAAAGCATTTCTAATATTCTCTCACCTGCTCAAGTGCTTGCGTTTTCTCTTGCTCTATTTTCTTCATTGTTTCCTTCTCAGCTTTGAGTGATGATGATGACATGGTTTTAACAGACATAAAATCAACAGTCATCCATTCATCCCTCTGTTAAAGAAAGGAAACTATTTCAATCTGAACTGATTAGAACTTAATAATATAAATAGTAATAGAGGAAGTCATTTCAATTTGAACTATTAGAACTTAATATAAATAATAAAGGAAGATATTTCAACCTGAACTGATTAGGAACTTAAAAATGAAATAAAGGAAGCCATTTCAATCTGACTGATTAGAACTTAATAAAATAAGTAATAATAAAAGAAGCCATTTCAATATGAACTGATTAGAACTAGTAAGACCAGGGACATAGGAGGCAATTAAACCTGAATCAAATGTACATGGCTATATGACTTCAAGCAAATTTCTTAGTATCTTCGTGCCTTAGTATCTTCCTTAATAAAATGAGATAAAAATCTTACCTTTCAGGATTCTTTTAAGGAATAAACAAAATAACAAACGTAAGGTATCCAGCCCAGTGCCTGGCACACAACAAACATCACTTCCTTTCCCCTGTCATCCTTCATCTATGTCTGAAAGTGGGTAAATTACATTCTTCCTTAGGCAGACGAACTATAACCCAAAATTTCTAAAAATACTTTTCAACTGTAAGTATTTCTAAGAAAATTAAGGTATGAAATGAAGGAAAAGAAAAATTGTGATTGAACTCCATTCACTGTAGAAAGGTCAAATATAAGTAACAGCAAAAGGCTTCCCCAAATGAGGGAGCAGAGCAACTTCTCCATCAACAGATGCAGGAAAACCTCGAAGGGACGAGAACAGCGAGGAGCATTCCCTGCCTCACAGCAGGACAAGGGCCATCCAAACATGCAGCAGATGGCATTATGGCCAAAATTATTCATAGGATATACTATTTTCAGACTCTAATTTTTTTCCCAACGAAATTAAAATCATCTTTCATTTCAACATTCATCTACTCTTAGAAGTTGACACTTCTCTCTTTAAAATCTGGTGGCTTGCTTACCTGAATAACTTGGTCGTCATCTTTTTGTTCTGACTTTTCACCTTTCAATTTCCAGGGCTTTTCCTTGCCAAGAGTATGAGATGGAACAGCCTCAACCCACTCATCTTCAGAGCTCTGAGAACATTCAGCATATATGTGAAATTCTCAAAGTTGCATACTTTCATATAAAATTTCTGTGCTGCTGTTGAGTAGTACAAAATTCAGCTTCCCAGAGAAAATTCTTACACTATATTTTCCCTTTAAAAAATGACACTGAAATTTTGAAGGAAAACACATGTAATCCACTACTGAGGTTAAGCTCAAAAACACAACCAAATTATTTTTATTTTCTTATCAGTTTATTATCAAGTCAAAGTAAAAAAATAAAAAGAAAAACTACAACTGTCTGTTGAGAACTCACTTCAGCACAGGGCTCCAGTGCCCACCAACACCACCAAGGAGTACTCACATCTTTGCAGCACTGGAATAGGGGTAAAAACATCCAAGTAAATGAGTTTGCTGTTTGCCCCTAAGTTTCAGATTTTGAGATTTCCTTGGATCTAAAAATGCAGAGGTCTTAGGTAACAGCTCAACTAGTAAGGCATTTTGCTTACTGTGTTTAAATACCAGATTATTAAATCAACTAAGAAGTATCCAATCCACATCTACTACAGGGTAATCATTATGCCAGGTTTGGGGTTTAGTTTTCCCCAAATGCACCCATCTACTCTTTATGTCAAGTAGTGTACTAAGTACCTTCACATATATTCTCACACTGACGTTTTAGAACATCCGCATAAAATATGAGTTTGGTTTTACAGGGATAAAGAAGGACTCTCCCCCCAAATCTTGTAAGTACTTTGCCCAGGCTACATGGTACCCAAGTGTGAGAACCAGGATAGGAATCTAGATTTGTCTGGCTCTAAAATATATAAGAGCTATAAAACTCAAGTGTAGGAAAGATTCTAGAAATCACCTAATGCACATCACCTGTTAAAGTACAGTTTGAAGCCAAGAAAAGACAAAGCGAGTGAACAGCAAAGCAAACAGAATCTGGGTTTCTAGAATGAGACTTGTATTCTTTCATTCTACAAAGTTCTTAAGAATTACCTAAATTCTTCTTTGACTAGAGAACACAAATCTATCTGTTAAAAAGTATAATCTACATGGAGTAAACACATTTGTATTTGGCCACCAAAATTGCCAACTGTTTCCCAAAACAGATTTTATTCACTCACATGAGCCTTGATTCTAAGAAAACTAAGAACTAGCTACTTACCTTTATAGTTAAATTTTGTAAGATTTTCACTATAAATGTATTTCTGGCCTACTCATGTTTATATCATCAAATCAATTTAGAGAGATCTTCTTCCTAATTATTACCAGATGTTGGCCAGCCATTTGGTCAACCACCAGCTACAACCCAATCTCCAACTCTGAATAAATACCCTTATCATGATCTGTAACTTCAATTTAACTTAGCTAGATTCAATCCCAGGTAAAATTCTCCTTAATTGGTCCTTGGTCAGTTCTCCTTTCTATTCCCTCTCTCTCCTTTGAAGCATTTATCAGTCACATTTATTTGTGGGACTATGTGACTGTCTCGAATCCCCACTAGGCAGTCATTGCTACAAAGACAAGGACTACTGCTTCTGCCTACCTCAATACATTGGCAGGTAACATTACCTTCCTCCATACCTTCCTCAAGTGTAGACCAAGTCCCATTCCCCATACCTTCAGCAAGTGATGTCTCCTCTTACCTCATCAAGAAAAATGAAACTACTTTAGCTTCCAACCCACCCTCCAACAAAATTCACACACAGCTGTGCCTATCCTTACCCCACATTAACTCTACCTGTTCAAGGTAAGTCCTCCTCCAAAGGTTTTCATCCCGACCATTCCTGTTCTTCCAGGACCTTCTTCCATAAATTACCTCCTTCTTTTATAGCTTCAAGAAAAGATCCCTAAAGGCCTAGAAACATGCTCAAGTATTTGCCATCCTTTCATCCTTTTGGAGGGTGGTGTGATAGGATGAGGACCTTTCTTGATGTTGTGTATCCCTCTAGCAGGAATTTATCTTCCACCTTCCATTCTAAGACACACTTGAAAAAGTAGTCCACATCCACTGCGTTCATACCCTCACTTTTATATATTTTTCTCAAAACTCTATAATATAGCTACTGGCCCATCAATCTACTAACACATCTTCAAGGTTCCCCAATGGCTTCTACTGCGTCAAATTCAACAAAATGTTTCAGTCTTTAATTCCATTGACTTCTCTGTTCAATACAACTCTGTTAGTGACTCCCTTTCTTGACCTCCATGGCACTCTCCAGTTCTCCTCCCACTTTTTACATGCACTCTTCCTCCTCTGCTCAGCCCTTAACGAGCCATGTTATTTGGGATTCCATTCCTTGCCCACTGCACTTTTTACATTTCTAATAGCTAAACATACACTCTCATAGCTTGAACTACTACCAATTGTGCTATTATCTTTCACATTTGTCTAACAGAAAGTCTCAGTAACTTAATTGTCTATTACTATATTTAGATGCCATAATAAACTCAACAAGAACAAAAAATAAAACCATCACCTTCTTTCACAATATCTGTACTTCCTTCTGTATTACTAAACCAAGTTACCAGGCACAACCAACCACCCATTTAGCCAAGTCAGAAACTCAGGATCATCTTCTTCACCCATTCAAATCTATTATTTTCATCATACAGTGAATAACCATATGATTACCATGGGAGCCTATTTTTACCCTGATCACAGCTGATCAGTTCAAAGGTGGGTACCTGACCCAATCATAGCAATCTGAGTCATTCTTTAAGAATTTGAAATTAGGACGGCGCCTGTGGCTTAGTGAGTAGGACACCAGTCCCCAAGGGTGGTGGTTCAAACCACCTTAGAGTGGGGCCCCAGCCAAACTGCAACAAAAAAAACAGCCGGGTATTGTGGAAGGCTCCTATAGTCCCAGCTTCTAAGGAGGCTGAGGCAAGTGAATCGCCTAAGCCCAAGAGCTGGAGGTTGCTGTGAGCTGTGAGGTCACAGCACTCTACTGACTTACAAAGAAAGTCTGTTAAAAAGAATTTGAAATTAAATCTTCCAATCTTATCATCCATTGTGCCATTGGCCCACACTGAAATTAAATCTTAATGGGAGGATATAAAACTAAAGAAAACTGGAAAAGATGGCAGAGATCATTTCTGTCATAAGGAATGGAATTCAATAAAAATTGATCTGTTTCTAGAAAAAATGCGTAACACAGAGGGGAAAAAATATAAACAACAAGAAGATTCCAAAAATCATTCACAATTCTAATTCCAACTATTTCTGAAGCCAAGCTACATTCCTACACCTAGATGTCTTATGAGAATTTTGTACCCTTAATAATAAATTTCTATTTTTTTTTGCATAAGCCAATTTATGTTTGGTTTCTGTTACCCACAACCAATATTACCAACTCAAATATATTCTCTACTTTCCAGCCTTAGAGCAGCAGCCCCAGATGGAATCTTATCTAGCACCTGTACAACTGGAATAACCAAATTAGTCTCCTGGACTCCAGTCTTTCCTGCTTCCTTTCCTTCTCCAACTCCACCCACCTCAAAGCATTTAGAGCATAAATGTGACATAAGGAGACATCTGACCACTGTGCTCCTCTTCTCTGGCTCTTTGCCACAAAGACTGGTAGTTATTCCTCTTCCTTCCTATAAACAGAATCCATTTTACGAGGAGAAGCATGTGCTTCCCATGGTAGAATGTGATGCTTCATAAACAAGTGTCCAATAAGATGTAAATAAAAGTATTGTGGGGAGCTTTCTGGAAGTCAAGGCAAGGAAAAAATAAAAAAAGAGCATCCTCCTTCCCATTATCTGGACTAAGAAGCAATGCTGTCAGTATGATGAACGATCCAGACAACAGAAGCCCTGGTCTCAGCAGACCATGCTAATCCTAGATTGCCTCCCTGATGCTTCTCATATGTTTAACCAATTGCTATTCTGAGATTTTCTAACAAATGTAGCTGAACCTTATTGGATTATAAACTCTGTAATGATTTACAAGGCCCTATCAATTCTTATAATTTATCTCCATTCACTCTCTCCTTGTTTTATAATCTAGTACTATCAAATTGCTTATCATTATATTTACATACATACATACATACACACACATATACCATATTATCTCATACTTCCATACCTCTGCTCTCACAATTCCTTATGCATGGAGCACCAAGCACATCTTTGCCTAAGTCTCACTAATTCTTCAAGTCTCAACTAAAGCATCATTTCCTCTATATATCTACAAATAAAACCCTCCCTCAATACCTATATTACCATGGCATCATGAGATTATATATTAATATTACGTATCTCTTTATCCAATTAGAAAATAATTGGATTATTATTAGATAATAATTGGATAATTATTAGAAAATAATTGGATAAATAGATAAAGGTTAAAAAAAAAACCTTTGCATTTTTTACATTCCTATGTTTAGAACAGAGTCTTGAAAAGAATAGGCACTCAGGAAAATGTATGCTGAAATTAACCGAAACCTCTTCTTTTATTCTTCTAATAGCAACAGTCAGGAACTTTAAGCAGCAGCCTGCAT
>CAUYON010037064.1:0-11071 GCA_963573935.1 Arctocebus calabarensis | reverse complement strand
CTCAAGCTGTCACCCTGGATAGAGTGCTGTGGCATCACAGCTCACAGCAACTTCCAATTCCTGGGCTCAAGCGAGTCTCCTGCCTCCACCTCCCAAGTAGCTGGGACTACAGGCGCCCGCCACAACGCCCGGCCATTTTTTAGGTTGCAGCCATCATTGTTGTTTGGTAGGCCCAGGCTGGATACGAACCCGTCAGCTCAGGTGTACGTGGCTGGCGCCTTAGCCCGCTGAGCCACAGGCGCCGAGCCTTGAGACAAAGTCTTAGTTATGTCGCCCTCGGTAGAGTGCCATGACGTCTCAGCTCACAGTGACCTCAAACTCTTGGGCTTAAGAGATTCTCTTGCCTCAGGCTCCCAAGTAGCTGGGACTACAGGCGCCTGCCATAATACCTGGCTATTTTTTGGTTGCAGTTGTCATTGTTGTTTAGCAGGCCTGGGCTGGGCACAAACCTGCCAGCTTTGGTGTACGTGGCTGGTGCCCTTACTCACTAAGTTATGGAGGCTGAGCCACACAATATCTATTTTTTAATTGTTTTTGTTTTTGACACAGAGTCTCTCTCAGTCACCTGGGTAAAATGCTGTGGCATCATAGTTCCCAGCAACCTCAAACTCCTGGACTCAAGCGATTCTCTTGTCTCAGCCTCCTAAGTAACTGGGAGTACAGGCGCCTGCAACAACACCCTGCTAGTTTTTCTATCTTTCATAGAGACAGGGTCTTGCTCTTGCTGAGGCTGATCTCAAACTCCTGGCCTCAAGCGACCCTCCCATTTCAGCTTCCCAGAGGGCTAGGATTACAAGTGTGAGCTGCTGACTGTAATAAATGTACCACACAAATGCACAATGTCAATAACAAGGAAAACAATGTGCCAGGGAGAAGGGTATGCTGGAACTCACCGTATTATCGGCTTAATTTTCTGCAAATCTAAAACTGTCCTAAAAATGTCTAATAATTTTTAAAGATTATTTTATTTATTTATTTTTTTTTTTTTGTGGGTGTAGGTGATCATGTCGTTTGCATACAGAGATAACTGTATTGTGCACATACATTTTCTTTCTTCCTATATTTTCCTTTCTATTCTTTTCTGTCTCGTAGCTCACAGCAACCTCCAACTCCTGGGCTCAGGCGATTCTCTTGCGTCGGTCTCCCGAGTGGCTGGGACTGGCAGGCACCCGCCACAATGCCCAGCTATCTGCCGAGGCGGGGCCTGAACCCACCACCTTCGGCACATGGGTCCGGCGCCCTACTTGATGAGCCACAGGCGCCGCCCTAAAGATTATTTTATTATTTATTTATTTGAGACAGAGTCTCACTTTGTCACCCTCGGTAGAGTGCCCTAGTGTTGTAGCTCACAGCAACCTCAAACTCTTGGGCACAAGCGATTCTCTAGCCTCAGCCTCCAGAGGAGTAGCTGGGACTAGGGGAGCCTACAACAACACCCGGCTATTTTTAGAGTTGGGGGTCTCACTCTTGCTCAGACTGGTCTTGTACTTCTGAGTTCAGGCAATCCACCCGCCTCAGCCTCCCAGAGTGCTAGGATTACAGGAGTGAGCCTTTTAAAGATTATTTTAAAAAACGAAATTGTAGGGCAGTGCCTGTGGCTCAAAGGAGAGCCATATACCAGAGGTTGTGGGTTCAAATCCAGCTGTGGCCAAAAACTGCAAAAAAATAAAATAAAAAAAAAAAGTGTACTTGCAGAAAGTTTGACATTATAGGAATAATCTTAGGCTGGGCGACAAGAATCCCTGAAAGATTGTCTCTGATTAGCTGCGTAGCCCTGGGGAAGCCCCTTACCCCTCTGGCCTCAGTTTCTTCATCTTTAAAATGAGGGCATTGAGGGCGGTACCTGTGGCTCATCCAGTAGGGCGCTGGTAACATATACCTCGAAGGTGGGGGGTTTAAACCCGGCCTTGGCCCAACTGCAAAACAGAAAAATAGCCAGGCGTTGTGGCGGGTGCCTGTGGTCCCAGCTACAAGGGGGGTTGAAGCAAGAGAATTGCCTAAGCCCAGGAGTTGGAGGTTGCTGTGAGCTGTGTGACGCCATAGCACTATACTGAGGGCGATAAAGTGAGACTCTCTCTACAAAAAGAAAAATAATAATAAAAAAATAAAATGAGGGCTCAGCGCCTGTGGCTCAACGGGCTAAGGCACCAGCCACATACACCTGAACTGGGGCTTCCAATCCAGCCCAGGCTGCCAAACAATGACTGCAGCAAACAAAAAATGGCCAGACGTTGTGGCGGGCGTCTGTAGTCCCAGCTACTTGGGAGGCAGAGGCAGGAGACTCGCTTGAGCCCAGGAATTGGAGGTTGCTGTGAGCTGTGATGCTACCGCACTCTATCCAGGGGGACAGCTTGAGGCTCTGTCTCATAAAAAAAAATTTAAAAATAGATCAGCACCTGTGGCTCATCAAGTAGGGCGCCGGCCCCATATACCGAAGGTGGCAGATTCAAACCTGGCCTCGGCTGAACTGCAAAACAGAAAAATAGCCCGGCATAGTGGTGGGCGTCTGTAGTCCCAGCTACTCGGGAGGCCGAGGCAAGAGAATCACCAAAGTCCAGGAGTTGGTTGCTGTGTGACGCCAAGGCACTCCACCGAGGGTGATAAAGTGAGACAGAGTCTACAAAAAAAAAAATAAAAAAAAAATAAAATGAGCGCATTGGACAAGATTATCTCTAAACAACCCACTCTGCCTATGAAATGCTCCGATTTTATTATAGCAACATTTCAAAAGGAAAAATGAGCAGAAGTCTTTGATTTTTTTGGGAAACAGGCCTATAAACAAAGCTCAGTAGTTTTGCTCCAGGAACCGATAATAGTAGTACAGAAAATAACAAAATCTCCTGCCTGGTCACCTTGACTGGCTAATTAATATTTCCTCCAAATACCACGCGGGAGGCGACAGCAACCGAAACACTAAACTGCTTCTGGTCCCTAGTAGCTGGCAGGGTTCTTTCCTTCTTGGCCAGGCCTAGAAACTCATATTTTATTCATGAAAATTGAGGCCCTGTGAGGCCTGGACATAAACAGGATGTAAATATTTGCGGGTGGTGGGGGGAGAGGTGGTATTTCAGCGGGGGCTGCCCAGAGTAGAGACAGCCGAACAATGCTTACTTGGGGACCCGCCCACCTCCCGCTCCTCCGTGGAGGCATGTGTGGTTCCTTCCTCTGATTGGAGATGGGGCTAGAATTCCAGTGCCTCTGAGATGAGTTGAGGGGTATTGCTTAACCTTCTAGCGCATTCCATTGTCCTAATCACTAGAGTGCGTCTTCCCTTCTTCTCTAGGTCCAGACTTAAGATGAGCTTTCTGGCACTTGCAGAAGTGCCTGTTTTCTTCTCCAGCCCTCCATGTGCTTTCCAGTACCTGGGCACTGTTTCAGTTACACAGGGAGTTCCCTGCCGTCTGAACTGTACCTTGTCCCTGGGCTTGTCCCTTTGCTTATGCCAGTTGCTCTGCCTGGGGTGACCCCCAGTGGGCTTTGACTGATCTCTTAAGACTCCCTCCAGATCCCTGCATGGGCTTTAATCTTTCTTGGAACCCAGGACTGCCCCATCTCTTGGGCTCCCCCAGAAGAATAACTCCTCTCTCTCTTTTTTTTGAGACAGTCTCTCTTTTGTTACCCTAGAGGAGAGTGCTGTGTTGTCATAGCTTACAGCAACCTCAAACTCCTGGGCTCAAGTGAACCTCTTGCCTCAGCCTCCTGAGTAGCGGAGACTGCAGGCGGCTGCCATGATGCCCAGCTATTTTCTTTTAGAGACAGGGTCTCACTTTGCTCAGACTGGTCTAGAACTTGTGAATTCAAGTGATCCAATCCACCCAGCTTGGCCTCCCAAAGTGCTAGGATTACAGTTGTGAGCCACTGCACCCAGCCAGAATAACTCTTACTCAGATTTCAGAACCTGGCCTGGCTGTCACTTTCTCCAAGAAGAGGGCCCCTTGAAATCTGGATTCTATCCTCCTCACCTATAGCCTGGGTCTATCCTCCTCACCTATAGCCTGGGATTTCCCTTACTTTAGCACCTGTAATGCTGAGCTGAAACCCTTCTTCTTCCCAATCCTATACTAATAGGGCGTGGACCCTTCCTTCACTAGATAGATATTGGATGGATGGATGGATGGATGGATGGATGAAAAAATAGTTATCACCTCCCCTCTGTGGTCATCTCTCATTTGGCATCAACCTAGATGGACATGCTATGCACGAGTTACATGTTTCTCTATATACCTCCTCACCCTCCTTCACCCCACAGCCTGTGCAGTGCATCCCTGTACCCAATACAGGTAACACAGTTCTTGGAACACAGTAAGTGGCAGCCTTGGTTGAAATCTTGAAGGGTATCCTTTATTTTCAATATTATAACCTGCACCCAACATACTCAGGTATGAGGAAAACACTGCTGTGAGTTATCACTTTCTTGGAATTGACATCCTCAGGGCTTCCCAAAGAATGTGGTGAGCATGTGTGTACATCCACAGGTGTGCTAGGGATGTACCCGCAAGGGATGGGGTGTGGTGGCTCATGCCTGTAATCCTAAGCATTCTGGGAAGTGGGAGCTCAAGCTCAGGAGTTTGAGACCAGCCCAAGCAAGAGTGAGATCCTGTCTCTACTAAAAATAGGAAAATTGGCTGGTCATAGTGGCCCATGCCTATAGTCCTAGCTACTCAGTAGGCTGAGAGAAGATAATTGTTTAAGTCTAAGAATTTGAGATTGCTATGAGCTATTACTCTCAAGGAACTCTACCTAGGGCAACAGAGTAAGCCTCTACCTCAAAAAAAAAAATAAATAAAATAAAATAAATAAATAAATAAATATATACATATATATATATGTTCACAAGGAGAGCCAGATGTACTGGCTTATACCTATAATCCCAATTAATTGGGATTTCATGAAATCAGAATCTCTGGGAAGAGACTGGGGGGCCTTGATACTTATGTAAAACTCCCATGACTTGTAATACTCAAGTCAAGCTTGACTTCTGCAATTCCAAGAGATACAAGATATAAAACACAAGGTAACAAATGTTATGGGTATATATTGAGTACTTCAATTTTATTTTTTAAATTAATTTTTATTATTTTTTTTGTAGAGACAGAGTCTCACTTTATCGCCCTTGGCAGAGTGCTGTGGCATCACAGCTCACAGCAACCTCTAACTCCTGGACTTAGGCGATTCTCTTGCCTCAGCCTCCCAAGTAGCTGGGACTACAGGCGCCCGCCACAATGCCCGGCTATTTTTCTGTTTTGCAGTTCAAAGCGTACCTCAATTTTTTTTTTTCCAAATTTATTTATTTACTTATTTTTTGCAGTTGGGCTGGGGCTGGGTTTGAAACTGCCACCCTTGGTACATGGGGCTGGCGCCCTACTCACTGAGCCACAGGTGCCACCCGGTACTTCAACTTTAATACAGTTTTTCCCTTTCTTGAAATGTATATATATCTATATATTTTTTGTTTGTTTGTTTTTGGGTTTTTTTTTGCAGTTTTGGCCAAGGCCAGGCTTGAACCTGTCACCCCTGTGGTATATGGGGCCAGCGTCCCACTCCTTGAGTCATAGGCGCCGCCCAATGTATATGTATTTTTTAGCATCCTCTGTACATATATAGTGGACCTTGACAGAAAGTTTCCCTCCTCTCTCTTATATGTCCCCTCCAAAAGGAAACACAGCTAGCATTGGGTGCTCCAGGCAGAGTTAGACTTGTTTTCGTTTTGAGACAGGATCTTGCTCTGTCGCCTGGGCTGGAGTGCAGTGGCATATTTTCGTTTGTTTGTTTTTGGGGGGTTTTTTTGCAGTTTTGTCCGGGGCTGGGTTTGACCCCATCAGCTCTGGTGCATGTGGCCGGTGCCATAACCACTGAGCTACGGGTGCCGCCAGAGACTTTATTTATTTATTTATTTTTGAGACAGAGCCTCAAGCTGTCAGCCTGGATAGAGTGCTGTAGCATCACAGCTCACAGCAACCTCCAATTCCTGGGCTCAAGCAAGTCTCTTGCCTCCACCTCCCAAGTAGCTGGGACTATAGGCGCCCGCCACAATGCCCAGCCATTTTTTTTTGGTTGCAGCCATCATTGTTATTTGGTGGGCCCGGCTGGATTCAAACCCGCCAGCTCAGGTGTACATGCTGTTGAGCCACAGGCGCTGAGCTGAGACTTTATTTATTTATTTATTTATTTATTTTGAGGCAGAGCCTCAAGCTCTGACCCTGGATAGAGTGCTGTGGCATCATGGCTCACAGCAACCTCCAACTCTTGGGCTCAAGCGAGTCTCTTGCCTCCGCCTCCCAAGTAGCTGGGACTATAGGCACCCACCACAACGCCTGGCCATTTTTTGGTTGCAGCCATCATTGTTGTTTGGCGGGCCTGGGCTGGATTCGAACCTGCAAGCTCAGGTGTACGTGGCTGGCACCTTAGCCCATTGAGCCACAGATGCCGAGCTGAGACTTTATTTTTTTACAGGAGGACACAGAGATCCTTCCCTGTCAGTGCAGGCATATGGCCTTCATATACTAAAGTGACACTATAGTGTGAATATACCATAGTTTATCTACCCATTCTACCATTGATAGACATTTATATCATTTCCTTTTCCCACCATTCTAAACTGCTGCAACAAATATCCTAGTATCTTTGTGAACATGTGTAAGCATTTCTGTAAAACAAGGTCCTAGAAGTGGAATTCTGGGTCAAAGAGTGTGTACTTCTAAATCTAAAGCACTGCTAGAAACTGATAAATTGCTCTCTGAAAGGACTTCATGTTTTTCACAGAAAAGAAAACTGGACAAATAGATAAGTCATAGAGGAGCAAATACAAAAGGTCAAAACACATAGCAAAATGCTTATTAAGACAATGAAAATTAGGCTGGGTGCAGTGGCTCATGCCTATAATGCTAGCACTCTGGGAGGCCGAGGTGGGTGAATCGCCTGAGCTCATGGGATTAAGACCAGCCTGAGCAAGAGCGAGACCCCCTCTCTAAAAATAGTTGGGCATTGTGGCGGGTGCATGTAGTCCCAAGCTACTCGGGAGGCTGAGGCAAGAGAATCGCTTGAACCCAAGAGTTTGAGGTTGCTGTGAGTTATGACACCATAACACTCTACTAAGGGTGACAAAGTGAGACTCTGTCTCAAAAAAAAAAGACAGTGAAAATTAAAATAGCATATTTTAATATATTATATACATATACATATATATATACATATACATGTTGTATGTCTTGCATGTAATATATTACTACATGTGCATATATATATTTGCACACCAGATTGGCAAACCAAACTACCCTCATCTCTCCACCACTGTGATAAGGATAAATGAAACATAACTGGCAGAGCTTGGTGCTCTGTCCACCCCCACCCCTCCCCCGCCCCCCCCCCCCACCCACACCCCCCCCCGCTATGCCCTGCCACCACAGTGCCCTGCAAATTTAGAAGAGATCATAGGAAGACCAGGGCAGATGTGCTCACTGAGGACAGGAAGAAAACAGAGTTTAGATGAGTAAACAAACAGTTGAAAACTAGAAGAAGCCAAACCGGTCTAGGCAGCACAGCATGGGGCCACAAAGTCTCTGGGGCATCCTCATGACATGGCACATAAAACATGTGACTGCTGTACAAATGACATTAAGGCCTCAGGCATTTGGGTTTTGTTTGTTTGTTTGCTTATTTTTTGTTGGAGACAGAGTCTCACTCTGTTGCTCTGGATAGAGTGCCATAGTGTCATAACTCACAGCACCTTCAAACTCTTGGGCTCATATGATCCTCTTGCATCAGTCTCCAAAGTAACTGGGACTATAGGTTCCCACCACGTTTAGCTACTTTTTTCTACTTTTTGTAGAGACAGGGTCTCATTCTGGTCATTCTGGTCTCAAACTCCTGAGCTCAGGGGAGATTTTGGATCCTTTTTGATTTTAAAGAAGGCAGGAAAGTGTGTAAAGCAATTTTTCAAGTTTCCAAATTGTTAATGTTTAACAGAATAGTTAAAATGAAAATCTTCCCACACAGAGGGCACCAAGCTGGAAGGTATATTTATGTAGAATAGCTCCTTCTCTGGAAGAGTCATTAAAGTGTGATTCTTCAGGACTTGCTTAAAAAGTAGGGCAGAAGCTTTTTGAAATCATTAGCCTTAAGTACTTTAAAATGCCTCCTTCTGAGGAAAGTGTGCGTTAAGACATGCACCTAAGAGTCATGGGTAGTGACTCAGCGCCTGTGGCTCAGTGGGCTAAAGCGCCAACCACGTACACCTGAGCTGGCGGGTTCGAATCCAGCCCGGGCCCGCCAAACAACAATGACGGCTGTAACCAAAAAATGGCCGGGCGTTGTGGCGGGCGCCTGTAGTCCCAGCTACTTGGGAGGCAGAGGCAAGAGACTCCTTTGAGCCCAGGAATTGGAGGTTGCTGTGAGCTGTGATGCCATGGCACTCTATCCAGGGTGACAGCTTGAGGCTCTGTCTCAAAAAAAAGAGTCATGGGTAGACATCTTTTCCCACCTCTCAGAATGTAGCGTCCAGGGGGACAGGGTGCTAACTGGTATAACAACGTAGAGGACAAGCATCCTCTTTGGACACATTTGCTCAGCAGCATCATATTTAAACTTGAGCTGTGATTCCTTTGAAGGCTCAGCTGAAAGGTTATGCCCCCCTTGGAGCCAGGGTCCTGCAACCACAAGTGACCCTTCCCTCCCTGTGCCCTCCAGTTCCTATGCAGGGGTGAGGTATGGACACCAGTGTACCTGCCAGGATGCTCAGGCTGTGTACTTCCGTTGAACTCATCTCTGCCATCCCACTGTGGTCAGCCCAGGGCGATGCTCTGGCATTCCGCTGTAGGCTGTGTCAGATCCTAGCTCGATAGCCAGCACTGCCCATGTCTAATAGCTGCCTTTCTCTCAGATGCCTGTGGAGAAAACCCTGCTGGACATCACCCTATGACCTAGTTCATTGTAGTAACAGGAAAAATTCACACACTCAGAGACACACACCAGATTCAGGGAAAGATTTAAGAAGAAGTAGAGACAAGAATGGAGAGAGGGCCTTGGAGGTAGCAGGAATAGCTCTTCTGTGGACAGAGTGACTTTAACTGTAACCCATCAAGGACCCCAGGAAGCTCCTGGCCAGGCCAAAATGACCTCCGAGAGGTGGATGTGAGATTGGTTGGCTGGACGCAGTGAGAACAGGCTCTGGGTCAGACCATCCAGGTGCCACTTCCTGCTCACCATAAGATCTTAGGGACCGCATGCCTCAGTTTCCACATCTATAGTGGGATCATAACCACCTCAAAAGGGGTCACAAGAAATCAATGTAAAATTCTTTTACATGAGACAATTATTACTAAGCTTCAGCAAGACCCGAGGACTGTCACCACTGCAGAATCAATATGGGGACACCAGAGGAAGCTTGGGAGACAGGCAGAAGCTGCACAAGGCAGGAGGAACAGGCCTAAGATGGGAGCTGGGGGCTGAGGTTCAGGCTGCCTCAGCGTGCATTTGCTGCATAGCCTCGCTGAATCTCAGCAGCCCTCAGTTTCCTCATTTGTAATAAGAGGATTGGAGCATGTGAATAGCACTTTAAAAAATTACTTCCTAAGGCTTGGCACAGTGATTATGGCACCGGCCACATGCACCGAGGCTGGCAGGTTCAAATGCAGCCAGGGCCAGCTAAACAACAATGACAACTGCAACAAAAAATAGCCTAGCATCTGGCTCAGCGCCTGTGGCTCAGCGGGCTAAGGCGCCAGCCATGTACACCTGAGCTGGCGGGTTCAAATCCATCCTGGGCTGCAAACAACAATGACGGCTGCAACCAAAAAAATGGCCGGCCGTTGTGGCGGGTGCCTGTAGTCCTAGCTACTTGGGAGGTGGAGGCAAGAGACTCGCTTGAGCCCAGGAATTGGAGGTTGCTGTGAGCTGTGATGCCATGGCACTCTACCCAGGGTGACAGCTTGAGGCTCTGTCTCAAAAAAAAAAAAAAAATAGCCTAGCATCATGACAGGCACCTGTAGTCCCAGCTACTTGGGAGGCTGAGGCAAGAGAATCACTTAAGCCCAAGAGTTTGAGGTTGCTGTGACACCATGGCATTCTACCGAGGGTGACATAGTAGGATTCTGTCTCAAAAAAACAAAAATTATCTCCTATGAGGTCTGACAATAAAATCTACAAACTCATCCAAGAAAAAGTGCTATATATCTCATGGCTGAATATCACAACAGTCACCTTCCAAGTACTCCCCTTGAGAAGCTATGCAATGATGACAGAACCTAGTCCATCTTTCAAAGCAATCTGAAATTCTTTTTCTGGAATGGCTCTCAAAACTGTTGTCGGATTACCCTTTGTTTTTTTTTTTTATTGTTGGGGATTCATTGAAGGTACAAGAAACCATGTTACACTGGTTGCATTTGTTGGGTAAAGTCCCTCCTCCTTTTTTTTTTTTTTTTTTTTGAGGCAGAGTCTTACTCTGTTGCCTTGGGTAGAGTGCCATAATGTCATAGCTCACTTCTGAGTTTGACCAATCCTCTTGCCTCCGTCTCCCAAGTAGCTGGGACTACAGGCACCCACCACAATGCCCGTCTATTTGTTGTTGTTGTTGCAGTTGTCATTGTTGTTCCAGCCGGCCTGGGTTGGGTTTGAAACACCAACCTCACTATATGTGGCCGTGCCCTACCCACTGAGTACAGGCGCTGCCATTTCTTTGTTTTTTGAGATAGAGTTTCATTCTGTCATCCAGGCTATGGTGCCATAGCATCAGCCTAGCTCACAGCAACCTCAAACTCTAGAGTTCAAGTGATCCTCTTGCCTCAGCCTCCCGAGTGTTAGGATTACAGGCATGAGCTATGACAATTGGCCTCCAAAAATATTTCTTTTTGAGCTAGGGTCTCACTGTGTTGCTCAGGCTAAAGCACAGAGGTGTCATCATGCTCACTGCAACACCAACTTCTGGGCTCAAGCAAATCCTCCTGCCTCAGCCCCCCAAGTAGCTGGGACTACAGATATGCACTACCATATCTATCTAAAGTTTCTAATTATTTATTTATTTTTTTTTTTTTGTAGAGACAGAGTCTCACTTTATTGCCCTTGGTAGAATGCTGTG